>JAVFBX010189258.1:0-13573 GCA_034783855.1 Mopalia kennerleyi | reverse complement strand
ACGGTAGTTATATCATCTAGTCGTGGCTGTTCCCCACTGGTGACCGACCGTGTTTTCGAACAATGACGTCAGTCTCGTCTGTTAAATTAACTAATTAACGGCTATGCTTACTCAAATGCGAGTGCAATACTTATGTTTGTCTTTGAAAATATGCATTAAAAATAATAAGTTTAGGTCCAAAAATAGTTGTCTTTCCCTTTAAGGCACTATTTAACAGGCGTAGATACAGATATCCCTAATATAGTCCATCATGCTATGTAGCTGTATTAACATTAAGAGACACATAGAGTGCATATAACTGGGATTTCACGTACAGGCAATGATGGGTTTAATTCGAATGTCCAATAATATTTGATATTCCGAACTTTCTGACCCATTATACCAAATCGGATACACAGAAGTGTATTAACTAAACTTGATCTTAAACCGCCTATGATACATGGCTTTTGTCAAAGGGACAGGTATGGCAATCGTCCACGAAATGCAGTCGAATAATCGGATCTATTCGCATATATGTATCACTTACGCATATGTATGATACATTGATTCATTTTTAACGCAGAACTTCAGGGTAATTCTTTAAAATGTGATATACTAAGCCTACTCAGGACCGGATGAAAACCCAATAAAGGCCATAAACACTTAAAATATTTCCATTCTATATATAAATAATTATATAAAGGTTTGTTTTATATCCTATACGATTGGCGATATGCCTACCAAGTCAAAAACACTATAGTTTAAATAGGGCCGGACTTGAGTAAAGCATTGTCCAAAAAAACTGTCAAAATATGTGCTTTTATTTTTTTAAAACCAAATTTCGATTAATCTTGCCACAAATTAAAATTGGAAGCATTACCAGCGATAAGGTGTAGGGCGACTTGAAGTATTATGCGAATGCGTTTCTCGTTGAATTGTAAATACATTAACAGATAACTGAATTTATAAATGTATAGCTTACTAGCCTGTGATTGCCTTGGGGAGAGGGACTTTGGGCGGGGCTGGCTTCGCTTTGATTTCAAACATCAACTGACCCGGTTCAGACGAATGCTCATCAACAATTGTCCTCAATAAGAGTCAAAGGCCGTCTTAATGATCCGCGCCATTTAATTCAAATCCGAGCCGACAATGGCGAACCATCGCATTTCACCTGGGTGGTATCTGCGTCCACCCGTGCTGCCGTACTCTTCCAGGAGATCATAGGAGTGCGTTTTAATTCGCCTGCCGTTTGGGACAGCGATCTCATATGGAGCTTATAGTCAGACGTCTGACTGGAATAAAAGCGAACAAAGTCGTTGAATGAATAGGAATTAAATACCACTGCTAAGTGTTAAACGAGCCACAACAACTTTTATCGCTTTCTCCGTCAGTCACAAACCATCCTTTCTCATGACTGTGCCAATCAAATCGCCTTGTCCCGCCCACTATAGCTCCATATTTGGGCGACTCAGTTCGAAAGGCCTCGAGCGCTTTCCCGTAGATGTTTTGAAGAGAACTCGAAGAAGTAGATTCAAATGGATAAGTCAGTATGGCTAGTTTGTGGGGAAGATTACTTCTGTGGATTCTTTTAACGTGGATTTTACACTGTTGTTTTCAAGTTGGGGCTACTTGGTGGTAAGTAGTCATTCTGTATTGAAATATCCATTCAAAAAATCTGAAATGTAACAACGAATCGAATGCACCGTCGCTGTACAACACTGAAGGCGTCATTAATGTCAGGTGGCCGACTATTGAACAAGTCACGCTAACATGCTGTATTTTTTCTTATTTTAATCGGAAACTTGATTGATTGATTATATATATAAAAGAGTTATATGCGCCCGAATATGTTGTTTTTTTTGGAGAGAAAGAAAAATTTGCTCGCCTCCTTACTATGTATACATAAAACTCTTTCTGAGAAAGGCTCGCGGCCTTTACTGCATGGTAGTTCTACCGGGAGACTTTGTAGCTCAGTCGGTTAGAGCGCTAGCCATGCTAGCCAGAAACCCGCGAGTTCGAATTCCGGTGAAATTGAGCAAGATTTTCTCTTTCTACAACATACACATGTATTTAAAGAATGAAGCTTAAATACACCAAGGCTTATACAAAACAGAAAACGGTAATTTTTTTATTATACTGAAAGAACATTTTTCTCACTGTAATTCGAACTCGGGTATCGACTGGCTAGCAAGAACAGCACCCCGACCGAGCTACAAAACAATACGGAATAAAGACCCGATAAACTGATATAAATATACTGATTTACTATACAAGTATGACAAAATTTATTAAATAGCTGAGATATTGAATGTGCAGTGCTCAACGCGTATATATATATGTTAAATAAGTTGCAAATGTTTTAACTTGGAGTTGGTATATTGTCCCATTTGTATAGGTCCTTTGAAAAAAAATCGGAACTTAACTAGCCTCATACCTAGGCCTTCCTTGGTTTAGTGAAATGTGATCTTTTTGAAGCTTCTAAAATTGGCTATAATCAGTAAAAAATATATAGCTAAAACCGACTAAAAATACTGTCAAAATGAAGTTATTGGTTTAAATTTCCAATAGTTTTTAAACCAATCTAGATTTACTAGACTACCAAGCGCCATATATGCAGACAGTAAATTTTGTAGAAATAAAGTAATACTGAACATTCAATAAAGGACATTGAACTTTTATCAAAGTATTAATTGCTTTGTATTCTATCAGTTTGAATATGTCTGTATCATTTTTTTTTATTGGGCTCAATCACCAAAATTGGAAATTTTAATGTTGAGCGCCTCATTTAAGATATTTTGTGAGCACCCCGAAATGAAACCATGTATTGATGTTTACATTTAAAATTTACTTAATGTCCAGCTTTCTCTGTTTTCGATAAAACTGAAGCTCAGGTAATTTCATTTTTTGGTCCCCTATATACATGAAATACTCCTTTCAATTTTGTCCTGTATAAATCTTTTGTAATCGGTTCAATGACAATTCAGACCAACCGGTCTGTCCCCCGTGGAAACTTTGATACCGGTACCTAAAAACATATATGCTAAACAGGCATCAGTTAGAATGATGTTGAGTGATTTTTGTGTAACGCCATGCTGAAAGGCTGCAGGGCATTTCACTCATTTTTCTGACTCAGTGAAGCCCACTCCAATAGTAAAAGGACACGTAAAGTAAAACAACTGTAAAATATGAAGTGTTTTGCTGAAGGCTATAAGCCCCCATTTATACAGGTGAAACCTTTGATATTTGGACATGTTAATACATTTAACACCCCATTTCTCGTAATCAAGGGCATACAACTTATATGATAATGCCGACAAAGTGTCCTTTTCACAGTTACTTATTTAAATGCGGTGGAAAACCTCGTAAAAACCACTTCCACGATTGCAGGAGCCACATCGTGTGACTCATTCATAAACCTGATGGTCGACATCCGGACTCGGACCTGTGAACGTTCGGGAGGTTGGGATGAGCTTCCTGATGCCCTGGTGCTTTCAGAGCTGAAACACGATACCAATCTGCTTAGAATGTTTGTGTATTGCGTGTTATGATTGTCTGGTCTTGTCTTCTTGTGTGAATAGGTGTGTGGGGGTGATTTCCTTTACCCACTGGGCTGGCCATCCATATGAGTGAAATAGCCTTAATTGCAACGTTAAACCCCAAGCACTGATTCATAATCAGTAGTTGAATTACGCTGGTTGGTGCACGGAGAACATACGCTGATTACCCGATACAGTTTATTATATTAGGCTAATAAGAAATAATGCCTCCAATATACGAGGACATGGACAGAAAAAACCCTTCAAAATTCCGATCTCATCCCAAGGGACATATTAATGAGCATGTCTTCTGTCCGTCTATATAAAAATAATGGCTGAGCCGCGGGGAAATCAAACGAAAACTATTTCTGCTTTATTTCGTAACTTTAGGCCCTATATTTGTTACACGAAATAACATCAGCGACATGGCCAGAAAGCGTTTGTGTAGACAAGGAAACAATTGTCCATCCATGCGTTTTGGGGTTTATTGCACATGAAGACTGACATGCATGCTTGTAAAATAAGGAAGCCTGCTCACACCCTGATTGATTGATTGATTGGTTGATTGCCTTTTTACGCCGTGTTTAAGGGTATTTCACTTATATGACGGCGGTGCATTCCAACAATTATTGACACTTCAGCACAACCACCATGCGAACTTTGCGAAGCGTTTCCATAAGGCTGGAAAGTTAATTTTCCTCCATGGCAGTGCTTAGTAAAGACAGTATGTCTACTCTTTAAACAAACTGTCCTTAGACAGCGAGCACTCAAATAATGAATTAATAAAATAATAATAAAACAAGCATAATATAGATTGAATATATTTTAGTGTAGTGTGAGCCGAGGGCTCCAGCTAGAACTGAACACATGGAAAATACATTGAAATTCTGACTTCGTAACAAAATGGAGACTCACTGAAAAGATCCTGAATAGCTGAAAGAGCAATGGTGCCAAATTCCGTGTTAACCCATTTTCCTAAAGCAACGGTGAAATTACATAAAAACAGACTTTCCCTCTAACCCTTGCCACAATTGACTTGAGAAAACGTGGCAAACTTTTCATTGGACTGTTGTATAAGCGATAGACCAATAAGAAAGTCTTTTACAAATTAGGTCTGTCGACAACATGTATACGAGCGTTGCGCCAAGTGCTGTCAATTAACGTGTCTGCGATGATGTCGCATTATTTAATGGAACTAAGTTTGTGTGAGTGTTGATCAAATGTGATTCTGTTAACTTCTTCGCATTAACACAACGAAACCACATTAACACAAGGTAGCCACATAACCATGTGGTAACCACATTTTATGAGTTATTTTTATAAGGTTTTGTAGCGGTTTCCCCATATAATAATACAGTGTACTTACACAGAAACCCACCTCTGAGTAGTATGACGTTAAACACCAATCAACGAAATATGACCTACTTATTAATACACAAATAGGTCTGCATGCTTAGCGATGTGTAACGATAAAAAAATTGTATTGTCATAAGTAACAATGTGCTTCTTATGTGGCCGTTTGAACATCTTCACGCGTCAACTCCTCCTTGTTTCGGTCGATGCAATAATAGATATAGCTGTTAAAAGCCACTTAAAGGTTACCACTTTAAAACAAACTCAACTGTGGCATCGACTTATTTTTTCTTCATTTGATGAAATCCCCTATATAAAATTATATCATATGCATGTTTTATTATTGTATATTTTTAAAATTACATATACATTTGGGCACCAGGGCACGAACATATTTTATGTGCTTAGGGCACATGTTGGTCTTATTCCGTCTGACTGCATTCATACCAAAACGATTTATGAAAATCGGCCCATCCTCCAGCTGTGAGATAACTCAACCAAGTGTCAAGCACACACTAATTTTAGTTCATAAAATGCAGATTAGTCCCTTATTTTGAACTTGGACATTCCATGCTTTACAACAATGCATATAAGCAGATTCATTAACTGGCATTTATAAGTAGGACGTATATAAAGGCATTAGATGGAAAGTCTTGGTATATGACTAACAACTTCTTTTTTTATTGGATACTACGGTTCTATCTCATTCCAGAGATCGTTTTCAAATATGATAATGCATGTAAGCAGATATATAGTACTACATAGTAGTTTTTGTCACGGAATGAAAAACTTTTGAAAAATATTTATAAATATATTTTAAGGAAGTCTAGTTCGCCTTGATTGTTTCAAAATGTACTTGGAACGATGTATATTAAGTGGACAGTAAAACTGTTATTCTGACAGTCTTCTCTAGCCAAGAGTTTTATTCCGATCTACTCTGCATTATAACCCCTGGCGGATTAATCGCATTGTAAATAAAATTACAGCTACGCCCCCTGTCGAATAAAATGACCAAGTTTCGAGCGCTGATCACATATGTTGAATATTATACTCAAGTTGTGACAATTTGTTTAACTTTGTAAAACAGTATTGGTGTATCTACAGAGATTTGGTGTCTGTAGGGGTAGGTACATATGCAATACTCTCACTTTATCAATTTTCATTATTGACTATCATTGTCATTTTTACTAGCAGAGTCTTCTCGTAAGTCGTAACACAACAGCTGATTGGTTGCCTAGAAGTTTCCACGGAACCAATCAATCGCTTAACAGTAGCGTTCGGTTATATGTGCATGATCCGTCAAGGGTTGTAATGCAGAATAGCTCAGAATAAAACTCTTAAGTATAGTGAAGATGTCAGTTAAGCTAAATTTCTTTCGATATATTTATCAACATATTACCGTATGTATCTTTATTCCTCGACTTTATTATTAATACGAGCTTTATTCTGATTCATCATTGCCGACCCAGAAACCACTTTCGCATAATGTCGCGTACGACATTAAAAAGCTCGTGCGTTATTTTTACAGGTTTAACCTGACAACATTTTATTGTACGGTATTTTGTTGTCGTACGACATGTTGTGAAAGTGGCCGAGGTATTGAGATGGACAGCCTGGCATGAAGGTGCTTTCTCATGATACGATTTGTAGTTGTGATTGAAGGGGATTCCCCTGAAATTGTTAGCTTACTATAAATCGCACGTTCGGTATGAGCCTTAAGCCCAGATTAAGATATGGTCGATGAACCTTGGCTCACAAAACAAATTTTTCGCGTTATCTAGGACAAGTAAAGACATCATCTCCTGATGATGGCATAATAAATGCTGAAATATTGAGTCAAAATGAAGTTATCGTTTTTCGGAATAACACTACTTGTGTATTAAGTAAAGACATAACTTCCCGTCTCATCCATGATTTGCGTAGACCGCCTGGTCATATACCAGGACCATTTTGAATGTGGCGATATTCGGTAAATTGCCGAAAATTGTGGGGTCGTCGTTAGGCAAATTACAGCTGTAGTCCTATACATATGCTGAAATGACTGATGTATGCCTTCAAAAACCAGCATATCAAAGTAGGCCATAAGACAGTAATTCAGTCGTATATCGCATGGTGTATATACGCGTTAGCAATTCTCGCGAGTGTCTATAGTGGACGAGACTTGTCTTAGCCATGCCAGACCATAGCGCGTTAAGTTCCGCCAATATTTGGGGCGAGGTTAGCCACAGATCAGCAAAAAAAGTGCAAAACAAGATGGCCCTGGTGTATCTCAGAGTCAGAGTCTCGACGTAGGAAGTAGAACCGACTCTATTTTAGAATGTTAGGGCTACAGTTGTAGACACAGTCTGTGATCAAATGATGTTAGAAGGGTCGCACTCTTGGGTTGTCCACATGGTAATAAGCTACAGTATGCATTAGATTGGAATATTTACCTATACCAAGCCAGAATGTCTACTAAATTTAAGTGTAATCCATCTGCATACAAATCTGATGCAGAGATTTAACACAATTTTGGCCCTTAATCTTTGTAGCTACAGATAATCCACGGAGGAATAACAAAAATATGCGGACGGGATGTAATGTCCGTCTTCGTCTCAATAAAACGTAGAAAAAAATTGTTAATGTCTGAAACGTTTAAAACTTTATCGACTTTTTCTTTTGGGCATCCTACTGCCCCGCCCACCTCACTGCCCTCGCGATTATGGAAAACTAATGCGTAGTAGGTCTACCTTCAAAATTACTTCGTGCTCTCCAGACAAAATCATACGTATGAGGCAAGACGCAAACTAGACAAGACAGGTGGGATAGATACAGCATAGTATTGTATAAGGTTACTAGAAGACGGCGTGGGTCTCGAGTCACTGTGAGCACAGACGTGTGAAAACTAGCCTATTTGTTGACAGATTTTTGACAAGGCCTATCTGATGAAGGGGAATCCTATGTTGTCACAAGTTTAAATCCCTAACTCACTTCTTGTTAAGATAGGGCTCGCTGACGAATCGTTGAGCTGGGGAACGCGTGAAGAAAACTACCGGGAGGCCTACCAGCTTTGATCTTGCCGCCTCGCGTGGTCTCTAGGGGAAAACACCAGCTAACAAGTTAAAAGCAAACAGCCATCAGTAGGCAGGGTGTAAGCTATCATTATAGAGAAACGCCATCAGTCCAAACTACCTATATGTTTTGAACCGTAACACAAGCAATATAATTATGGAAGATTTCCCTCTTTAATATCTATCAGAAGGAATTAAATATTTTTTTCTTTACTTTTTGTAAACAATGGCTCCAACAAAACCCACCATATACTGTCAGCAATTTATAAGCCGATTTTAAAAGTTAAAATAATACTATAATAGTTGTGGTAAATATTACCATGAAAAATGTGTACATAGAAAACGAATGGGGTAGTTATTTGTTTGTTGCTTTGTTTTTAAGTGACAACTTTTATCTCATTTGATCTGTGAAAGATACATTTTGACTTTAAGTGAGCTTGTCTCTAACTACATATATCCATATAAATATATTTCTAAAAAGCAAATCTTTAAACCAATCAATCAATCAATCAATCAATCAATCAATCAAAACACCATTCAACCCATTGGCCGTTCAATCAATCAATCAATCAATCGATCAATCCTTCAACCAATTGATCAATCAATCAATAAATAACACAATCAATAAATCATTCAATCAACCAATAGGTCAACTGGTCGTTCAAACAACCAATCGATCGATCCTTAAACCAATTGATCAATCAATCAAGAAATAACATAATCAATAAACCATTAGGTCAATTTGCCAACCGGTCGTTCAATCAATCAACCAACCAATTGATTGATCAAGCAATCAATGAATCACACAATCATTGAAGAATCGATTAATCAATCAATTTTAATTTCCAGGTTCATCAGCCAGTTACCCCTGCACGCAGTGGGTGCCCGTGTACTCTGTGATAACATACCTGGGCTGATAGGGAGACAGAGAAAGTTGTGTCGATCCCACCCTGACGTTATGGTCAGTTTGGGGGAGGGGGCTAAAGTGGGTATCAAAGAATGTCAGCATCAGTTCGCCAATCAGCGCTGGAATTGTACAACTTTAGACAGAGACTCGACGGTCTTTGGGAAAATCATGCTAAAAGGTAAGTTAATATTTAAGAATAATAGGCCTACAATCAATATAATTTTAAATTTACTTAATACCTTAAAAATACAGTTTTTGTAAGTGTTTATAGGGTTAATAATTGCTGTGGGTATTTGAACTTATCCTGTTTATGAAGGATTGTTGTGTCTTTGAGAAAGTGAATATTAACAGTACTTTCGTTATTAGTTTGAACAGACTGTGTTCATGCTAAGAAAGTGTTATCCCAAAGTAACGACAATACTGTTCACTATTGTCATTTTTTTTTATCACATGTATGGCATGGGAACTCCACCGCGCCGTCCATCCACTCTGCCAAATGTTATGTTCAGTTTTCTCCACGTTAAAGAACATTGTGGTTTAGTTGCGAATACATATGACATGTAACAGAGTATTTGGTAAGTCTAAATTTGATAGGATACTGTCTTGATTTTCACCATAAATATAGTGACGTCACTGAGTTGGCAATTAATGTATATATGAACAACTAAAACCTGTGTGAACAATTTCTTGATTTATTTTTGACCATATACAAATATATATTTTTTTCAGTGAAATAATAACAAGTTTTTGATAATACTCACCGCCATGCTGCATTTATGTTTTTCGTGTCGTCATGGTAACACTCACTTGACGGCGTGTCAGCCCAATGGGTGGAGGAAACAACGCTGAACATAACTGACATAAAATACAGGACAGAATACAAAGACATCTCAAACAGATAGGCTTCATGTTGCCCCTTAGCTTCGAGAGCACCATGCACCCTGCGACCCTTTATAAAAAAAGGGGTTCTGTTCGCGTTTAAAACGACATGATAGTTGCAGTTACGATTACGACTATATTGACTATAAGACATCACTTCTTGACAACCATTGCGGGACGAGCGATCAACAGACTGTTTGTGTATGTTTATATGGGTTTCTAACCCTCGGTTAAGGAATGGACTATTTTAAAAGACATATATAAGGGGTGTCAAATTGTATTGAAACCAAGCACCATTTACTGTAAGGATGGAGCCGCATTTCAGTAATCTAGAAATTTGAACATCTCAAATCAAGATTCAAGACCCAAAAGAATTTGACAACAAAGCTAGTCAAATCTATAGTCCGTATGCTAAGAATAGTACCTCATTCAGAAAACGTGATTTTGAAAACGTGAGCTTATTGGGCAGCGAGATCTATTGAAAGTTTGAGTGGCAAGGCACTGAAGGCAGGTCAAAGAAATGCCATATAATATTGCAAAAGGGGCCTCAATTCAGACAACGAGCAACGAGACTTATTCAGAGACTGAGAGGCCAGGGAGTTCAACAAAGGTCCATTAATATTGGAAAAGGGGCCTCACTTCTGCCCATTACATATAGGAATGGTCTGTTTAGAACAAAGACATTTAGTTAAAGGGAAAGAAAACTGGGGTTTTTTTTACCCAAACTTATTGTTTTTATTTCACATTTTGAAAGACATTTGTATTGCACTTGTTACTCAAACTAGCTATTTTGATATGTATACAACAGATTAACATTGCACTTGGATGACCAAGCTTGTGTATACGCCGTGCTGTTACAGATGCCTTACAATGCATACATAAATAAGCAAACGATCACACTGTGACCGATCGTGTTTTCGAACAATTACGTCAGTTCCGCCTGTTAAAATAACTAATGAACGGTTATGCTAACTCGAATGCGAGTGCAATACAGATGTTTGTCTTTGAAAGTATGCAATAAAAATAATAAGTTTAGGTCGAAAAACAGTTGTCTTTCCCTCTAAAGGTTAATTTGGATTCCCAGAAAGTAATAGTTCATGACAGTGCGAACGAAGACCTTTATGCCGGAAGGAATCTAGTTTTATAAATAACCTACATGTACTAAATTTTAATAATGTACGTCACTTCTATTCAAAAAAGACATTAAGTATCCCAATTTTAATTAAGTAGTATGCATATATTTAATATGTACCACCCTGTAAAGAGAAAGAAAAGACAGTAACAGTATATTTTTAGTGTCAAGAAAGAACATTTGTCTTGCCCCCGTATAGATTCGAACACAGGCCTCTGGCAAGTAAGGGAAGTAAATGTGTGAGGATGGGACGTCGGCCTCCTTTACAGAAACGGTTGCATTGGTGTCTCAGTCTTCTATTGTCTTGGCGCCCTCTGGCGCTTTTCGGTATAGCAATGTTGTCTTAAATTAGCACTGGAGGAATATTTATCTTTCCAACATTATGAAAACACTTCACACCGTGGTTGTGCTATTGCCAATTATTGTTGGAATACATCGCCGTGATATAAGTGAAATAACCTTAAGCACGGCGTAAAACACATCTCAATCAATCAATCTATCTATTGTTTTGAAGACAGGAAATCAGATGGCATCCACAAAAACAATTGTGCATTGCAGCAATCATTCAGTACAAATATATATTACAATCGCCATAACATATCATGTCACTCATTATACTTTTTTTTAGCATTTCTGTTAATATTATATTATTATGTATTTATTTATTTTTTTGTAGACAATATACTGTTGATATGCGAACTTTTTGGTCTAAAGTCAAAATATATTATTATTATTATCGTCATTATTATTATATTGATAAATAATTATTATGACGGACATACATAGGCCTTTACTCTGGTGTATAGCCGTATAGTTCTCCACATTTAAATGTTATAACATTTTTCTGTAGACCAAAACGTTGGATTTTATGTAAAAAAAACGGCTAATGGTTGGTGGAGACGTTCATTCATGAATCCTTTCCTTGAACAATTTGTTTTGCAGCAATATGACCCGCTTTATTTCATGACCTTGGCTAACATTCCGTTGGCTAATTCAGTTCTTTTATTTTGTCCGATTGCTTGGGGCAATAATTAATCAGCAGGTCGTCAAATAAATGATACAACTTTAAATAGGAAGAAAAAGGACCAAATGTAAAACATTTATGGACTAACAACTTTCACTAAATTAAAAAAAAAAAACGCTTCCAGTCTATATTCTTATACCAAATTTTAAAAAAAAAACATCGTACACACCATTTTATTGTATAACTGGATCGGCACGATTACAAACTGAATTCCGAGGAAGAGATCTATTGATATATATTTAAATTCCTCGTAACCTATAGCCGAACAGTATATATATCGTAATAACAGAGAAATGGACTCCCACGCATGCAAATAAACGACAATAGATCCGGTTGATACAGTCAAAGCGGTTTTTAATGATATATTGCCTTCAATGAGGACAACCGGCTAATACATTTTCCCAGAAAAAAGTCATATTTCATACTCCCAGAGGCAAACGGTCTTGTATATATCTTTATAGCTAATATCGTATCTGCCGGCAATCTACGAGTCAAGCAAAATGTACGCTGTACTACTTTCGGACACCATGTGTTCTGTATGGGGATAAATAGACATCTTAATGTGTTTAAAAGTCCCTTCTAGGAAAGATATAGCGAAGATATCGTCTCTTTTAGTATTTTCAATTAGAAGTCTGGTGGGAATTTGTGTGGGTGGCGGGGGAGCATCTATTACCGTGAAAATTAAGTTACCAAGATCATTGATAAACGCTTATGGTTCCGTGACCCGCCAGCTAAGTAAATCATTGAACACATAAATCACAGCAATCAGTGAGATCTTCGGGATTCCTGGCAAATTAACCTTGAAAATAGGGATTTTTTTGTATATAGAGCGAGTAGGCTTATAGACGTAAACTATATAGAGCTTCAAATCCTCTTGATTTGTTATTTATTGCAGTTTTTATTATCATTGTTTTTTAATTTGTTAGATATAATTCGTTAGCATGCATTAAGAAGTGTTCGGACATTAAACATAGCAAAGATGACGGCGAACATATGAAAGAAGTACGCCATGAAGCATTGTTTGCTGCGTCGAAATGCGAGAAGAAGACCGCAGAATTGAATCTGACTGTCTGGTTACATTCTTAGAAAAATATGGCTCTATAATGGAACGCTAAAAGGTTCTTTAGTCGTGGCTCTGGTGGAACCCTTTATGGTTCGGTATGAAACCCTCAGTAAGTGTTCCCCGTATTTCTCCCTTTCTAATTATAATAAAGACCCGTTTATGTCGTTATGGTTCCATATAGATATAGATAACGGTTTTTGCCGTTATGATTCCATACAGATAGTTCTATTTTTCTATTTCAAAGACAGGTAAGTCTTATTTTCTATGATTCAAAGAAAAACCAATCATTCAAAGGCATCTGTTTTTCAAAATTCTGTTTTATGTTTTTCATCATCTTTGCTAGAACTGTACCACGCCGTAGCTTGTGTGGACTTTCCCTCGTCAGAGATATAATTCTTCATTATAATTATTTGGTAAAATCATCACCCCTAAATTAGTTTGTCACCAACTGAATACACTGACAAACACACTGTCACAAAGCGCTCGGATGGTTATTTGGCCAACGGAGTGCTCTGGTGCTTTCAGAGCTAAGGGGCCTGCGCTCTAACCCACGGAGTTACAACGGCTCACGGTAAAGTGACTACTAATTTCCATCCGAACTAAAGTCGGTGAATCTTTCTCTATACGGGAAGCATTGATAAATGGTCACT
>JAVFBX010189247.1:0-13578 GCA_034783855.1 Mopalia kennerleyi | reverse complement strand
ATAATTTCTGTCAGAAATGATATATTCATACTTTTAACAATGCAATAGCATACATCGATATGTTGTGGGTCAGTTGCACCATGTATGTCACTTCCGGTTTGTAATAGTTTAATTTACCGGCTTAATTTTCATTAGTTACTTGATCTGAGGGCTGTTATGTTACAAAACCCACTGTAAAATCGCGTGCCTTCTCCTTTAAGTAAACTATTAAAACACCAATCAAACAAGTACTGTATATAGAACTTGATGGATGTGGTCGGAGCCTATTTAGCTAGAATTTCAGTTTGTTACCTGCAGGTGCATGTCACATGGGCTTTCAAAGTGCAATTGTTTATCTAATGTTATACATACCTATTACTTACATGTGCATATTTCATTGTCTTCAAAGTTAATAAAATCAATGTTGAATAAACATTACATGTAAATCACTTCCTCATTGTATTCTTCTCTTCCACAATTTATCTATGACACGCGTGTTTGCTCAGTTAAAAATTCATAACCTGAATAAATTAGTTGTCTGATCTGCTGACAAATAGCAGTGTTACACTTCAATGAATCTGTCCTAGTTAACATTATGCATAAATTACAACTTATTTCTTATAATACGTACAACAGATTCAACGCAGCAAGAAATAAATGTAGGAAAGCTAAAAAAAATAATCAACTAAAACAGCCATATCAAAGGGAATAGTCACATATTATTGTATTGCACAGGGGTTCAACAAAGTAAAAAAACTGTTATACAGTTTATTAAATATATTTGAACATTAAATTATTTTTACGCCGATATGTTTTCTATCTCTGGAATAGTTAAATGTTTTTTAAAAACAGAATTTTATATGTACTAGTTCGTCTACTTCGGTGAAGTACTACATCTTTAGGCAGGCAGGTGGAGGAAACTTGCTGCTGCACTAGTGCAGAGTTAAGGAGCAACAATGAGCCCTATTTGGGATTGTGTCTTGCCATTGCATATTGTTATTATCCTGTCTTCTCATTGTTTGTTGCTAGTATTGTTGACAATGGTTTCCAGTGCTAATTCTGTGTACCATATTAAGTACTGCGTAAAACCCCAATCAAACAAACAAACGAATCTCTCAGGGGACGCTTCTAAAATTCTTATTCTCGAGCAATACCTAAAGTTATTTGCATATGGCGGTGTTATAGGTGAAATGCAAGTCTTTAAGAATATATGTCTATTCTGAAATGTTATTACATGTATTGCTAAATTGTTCACTGGGGGAATGTTGTCGGTACTAAAATCACTTTCATCAAGCATATCTCTCTGTATTGGTCGATTTTATGTTGTCAAATTGGCAATATGAAAAAGTAAGTAAAGATCTACAAAACATGCCTATAACAGGATACAACGTTTAAGTCTCAATTAATTTGATGTATGAATGTGAGCATAATTAACTTTTTCTTCAGGATATAGCCAGTAAACACATTTAAGAAAGTTTTCGAAAAGCTGTTCAAAAGGAATCTTTTTTTAATATTGAAAGAAAACCACCCTGGCTGTCTGTGTCTGATAGTTGTCGCTTGTTGTAGACGGATAAAAGATAAAATTTCAATATAAGTAGAGTGATTTCACTATACATGTAGTTTGTAATCTACTTTGATTGATAGGATATTCACTCTTAAAAACAGAATTAAAAGCTTTCACAGTCTCTGTAGCTCTATCTGTATAATGTTGGGTCTGTTAGCCAAAGGGCTCGGGTTCGAATCCCGGAGGAGGCAAGCACATTTAAGGAAACTCTACCCCCCCCCCCCCCTCTTACAAAGTGTTTTTACATTTTGCCGTTTTACTACTTAACTGGTGTGAATTTTGTGACACATGAAGATATATTCTGAATCGTCTTTGACTGCAGTTACTTTTTTCTAAAACTTAAAGAAAAAAATATTTTGCATATTTTGCTACCACTTTTTAAATTTGCTACTTCTTTTACACCATTACGTCAACTGTTCAACTTTACATCAAAGTATAAAACATATGAACCCAAAAACTGTCATTCATTTTTTTCCTGTTTGTTTTTGATTTCTTGCAAAATTGCAAAATTAGAGTATCCCTAATAAAAAATACATAATTGGATTGAGAAAACTTAGATGAAAATATACCTGATGCCATCCTCCCGCACTGGTCATCAATTTGTAACGGGGTAGGTGTTAGCAACCAACTAGGACAGGATTCAATGTTTTGTGTACATGTTAAGAATATAAAGTAAACTGTTGATTCTGTTTGCTTTGATGAATACCTCTGGAAAACCAACAGTAAATCTTCAAATGACTTTAGATCTCTGTGATGGTTGAACAAAGGAGACAGCAGAGCAGTCCTTCACTGTGCTTATCCAAGTAGCCCTGTTACTTACCCTTCATACACTTAGATATCTCAACCAAGGGACATGGAGAGTTAGTACAAGTCGCAGTAGCTCTGCTCATTTGTAATGTTGCCAAAACTTCTCTTCCTCTCTGAAAGTTTTTTCAGTTCTGTTCCCACGGAATACTTGATAGGCCTTTAACAATACATGCATATGCCATGTAGACTCTGTTTCTGTCATATTGACCTGGGACCTCTTTAGGGAATCAAGTTTCTCTGCTTGGTGAAGTCATTCTTAATATATAATCTTAGTACTTCATACAAATACTTACTTCACTTGTTATTGTATTGGTTGGTAAGTAAAGAATTGTTGTCTTTTTGATACTATTCTACTTCTGTTTATTAATGTTTTAAAAGCTTTTGAACAAGGTTTTTCTATAAATCGCAGGCCTGTGCTTTAATCTTTTCTGGCATAACCTTAGAAAGGTCCTCTCAAATTTTGTGAGAACCTAACATTTGTAGTTTCCCCTGGTTTACTGATTTTTTGAAATACATAAATGTGATTTTGTCAGGAAAAAATAAATAAAATAGCTTTTAGATACAATCTTGATTGATTATCGGATTACAAAATTTGTCAAAATCAGTGGCAAAATGCAAATCAAGATGAAGACAAACAATTTTGGAAACTTATAATCTGTCCTCCTAAAATTTGTTTGCATAACCAGCCCAGGAGACCCCTGAAAGTGTGATACAAATTAAGGTTTTCTTTAATATCATTTTCATTCATCAGTTATATAAAATACATTTTGATTGGATGATGACAGGTTTGCTCGAATTAATATTTCTTGTGCTTTTCAGAAAATATTTAGATGGTACTAAGAGAAGTAAGAAAATGTTTACCAACAACAGTGAAAAATACTGGTTTACATGTAGTTCTTGTGGTCTTGGCGGATAATAATATGTGAAGTATAGCCATGTCTGTTTTATTTGTTTAGCAATGTTTCTGTTTGATATTTTTCTTGAATTACAATTTCTAAAACGGAATGTTTCATAATCCTAACATGTAAGTTGTCTCTCAGAGCTAAGGGGCATTGTGAAGCCTATCTGTTAGCGGTGTCTTTGTATAAAACTCTGTATTATCCTGCAATCACCATGTGTTGCCAGTGGTGTCAAGGGTGACTCCCTTCACCCATTCTCATTAGGCTGGCATGTCCTCGTGTGAGTTAAATAATCTTAAATACCGCATTAAATCCCCAACCAAACACACAATCTTTAAGTGGCAATTAGAAGTCAAAAGTGCATATAAGATGGTCGTTTGATGGAACCCATTTAGAATATCTTGTTTGCTACATATTTATCACACACTAACTTTCTAAACTTGTTACCGTCTTGAGATGTATGTAGGTTATCCATAACAATTCAAGTTTAAGATCTCTGTGTTTGTCCTGAACATGTGATGATTCATTGAAATTAAATAAATCAACCAGTCTGCCAGTGTGATTAATATTTAATAATATAAGCTGGAAAGACTTGGTCATGGCTTTCCATGTTCAGTGTTTAGTCAGCTGAGTACATGCATGTATAGATGTCATCAGATTATCACCAGACATTCTCCAGTGGTTTATTTAGCTTCAAATTTTAGCCTGAGCAACAATTTTGTGTGCTGAATTATTATTGAGCACAACATTAAAGCTTGTTTGTCATCTGTCAGGCCTGTGCTGTTGGGGAGAATGAACACGGTACCCGTGGTTTAATATGCAAACTTAAGTTAGGAGGACCGATTTATAAGTTTCCCAAATTGTTTGCAACATTTGCATTTTGCCACTGATTTTGACAAATTTTGTCATCCAATTATCAATGAACATTGTTTTTTATAGCAATTTTGCTTTATTTTTCACACAGTCACATTTATATATTTTAAAAAAATTTGCAAACCAGAAGAAAATGCAAAGGTTAGGTTATCTCACAAAATTTTGCTGGACAATTTTAAGGTTTTGCCAGCCTGCCTGTAGTTACATGTATATATACATGTAGTTAGATCATGTAACTCCATGTATGTCTAATGATGGTGTTTGAATTTGTACCACTTTTTATGTCTGTTTTAGGTATCCTTTGATGAAAGCTAATTAGCAATTGTGTTTCTATTTCCAGATCAAGTTGACTATTTAAGAAGAGGCAATGTCGATTAACGACGATCTCATACAGCCCACGAGTGATAGTTTCTGGGAGGTGGGAAACTACAAGCGTGTGGTGAAGCGAGCAGAAAATGGATACAAACACTGTGAAAACTTAAAGGCTCTTATTGAAAATCGAAACACAATAGAAAAAGAATATGCCAAATCATTACAAGGATGGTCTAAGAAGTGGAATGACTACTTGGACAAAGGTAATTCATTTGTTTTTATTATTCCTCAACAGGGGGAGTTAGACAGGGCTATATGTTACCTCAACAGGTCGAGTTGGACAGGGCTATATGTTACCTCAACAGGTCGAGTTGGACAGGGCTATATGTTACCTCAACAGGTGGAGTTGGACAGGGCTATATGTTACCTCAACATCTGCTTGTCCCTTCAGCATTTTTTTTTGTGTGCAAAATTATGATTATGTTGATAGATAAATGTATCTGCAACAGTTTGAGCAATATAGCATTTAAAAGGTGTTAGGGCTTGTTTCTAGCATGTAGTCTCAATTATATGGACATTGCTGTCAGGTTATTGTAATTATAAGCCTTCTATGAATGAGGTCTTCAACGACTTGGGGTGGGTTCAGTGCATTATTTTGTCCAGCCTATGTTTTTCACAAACTAAATACAGTGTATTCAAAGTGATAAAGGGACTACATACATATGTATACCAGGGTTACATGCAGTTAATAAAGTTAGATTAGAGTTTAATGCCATATTTGAGATTGTTTTTTTCATGACAGAGTGACTGCCAAATGGGTGAAGAAAACCTCTCTTATGCCACAGACAGAACAATTCATAATGCAATACATGAATGTAACTGCTGGGAAAACTTCATACCCACATTTTTTATCGTAAAATATGTCACCTCATGGAAGATTAACCTGTGAATCCTCCGGCCTGTGACTGTGGCTAAGTGGTAGCGTGTGCTTCGATGTTCTGTTCACCGGATCAAGTCCGCTATCGACCATCAGGTGTATGAGCGAGTCACAAGTTATGGTCCCAGCAACTACGGGGATGGTTTTTACAAAGTTTCCTCTCAGTTTTCCACCGTAAGGTACCGTATGAAGGGGATAATCCGTGTCATATAAGTGAAATACCCTTGAGTACAACGTTAAACACCAATCAAACAAACATACACAAGTGTCCACATAGTGCATAGATGAACTTCTAGCTGCCCTGTACCTCCCTGAGCATCAGAGTAGCAGGAAGTAACTTTTGTCCATCACTAAAGTACGTACCACTTATACTAAGTGTGCTTCGCTTGTAGGTAATGAGTACGGGACACTACAGGCAGGGTGGAGAGGAGTTCTATCAGAGGCAGACAAACTCTGTACAATACACAATAGAATTGCCGACCAACTGATGAACGAAGTGCATTCCAAGATAAAAATGTGGCAGAAGGAAAGTTATCGTAAATCCATGATGCATTTTAAAGAGACCAAAGAGTTTGAAGATGGTTTCAGAAAGGTGAGTGTCTTTTATTAGGGTTCATAGCATGTCCAAACATAGCCTGTCTTTCTGTGTAGATCAAGTGAGTCTGATATGAATCATTGAAAGTATGGTATAAAAAAACTTGTCAAATTTCTTGCACTGCAGAACTTCGTAGACAATGATATAACAACCCAAGGGGTCTTTGTTTAGACTATTATTAAATATAACACAATTCTTTATTCTATGTACAAATTGTTGTTAGAATGAAAAAATGGCCCCTTGAACGTAGTTTTATTAAAATGTAAATCTGATTAAATCATCAACCATTGAATTTTGTAATAGAAGAACACTACATTGTATGGGCCTTTTAAAGTATTATGTTGTTCGTCTGTCAGTTAACTTCAAGGGCATATCAGATTTTAATAAGACGTGGTAGTATTATTCCATGTGGCAGGATGTTGCAACCGACAGGTGGCGCCATCTGGTGCCCAAGTCTTTATTTTGTTTCTAATAATTAACTTCTACTCTTCAGGTTCTAATCAAACCTAATAGAATTTTTCGCTGAAGCAAAATAAAATATGGGAATGAGCTAAGTGTATGCCAGCATACAGGTGGCGCCACCTGTTGCAGTCTGTCTGTCCACTTTTCAATTTATGGCCATGAACTTGAAAACCAAAAATGAGATTATAATTAGACTTGGAAGATCATTCGGATTCCATTTGGCAAAATGTGGCCTTACATATGACTTTAAACCCTGATCAAACAAACAAACAAAATTAGACATGAGATTGATTTTGAGCCTGTACCTGGTGCTAATGTCTTAATTTCTTTGACATGAGGAAAAGTGTTTTTTTCTGACAATGTTAATATGCTTTTTTGGTTTAGGATAGCATATTGAAGATAGTTGAAAAATGTCCATCAGACAAATATTTATTTCATTACATTTTTTATAGTGTCTCTCGGTTGCCCATTACATAATTATGTGGTTTGTATTGTAGATATTTTTCTGAAGAAGTAATAGCTAGATGCTTTTTATTTTTTGATGTTTGTGTTATTGAGTCCCATATCAGACAGTACTGTAGATCCCAACTACAGATGGATGAAAATTGAAAAAAGAAAATGCATTAACAAACACTTAATTAATTCCACCCTTAGCCTATTAGCCAAAGTGAAAGTTGCAAGAAATGGAAAAGTCTGCCAGAATTTTTCAATGAGGATGTTTATGTTGAACTTAATGGTTTCTTTGTGCTTGTAGCAGCTATAACCATGAAGTTATTTATATGAGTTATTGGTGGAACATTCTTATTGCCCTGGTGCTCTCAGGTGCTCCCACGTTTTGTGACTTATTGGAAATGGTGCCATTAGACATAGGAGGTTTCCCTCACTTGATAAACGATCACTTTAATACCTGTACTTATCTAAATCAGATTAGAATACTAAAATGTCCTGATCTTGATTTAGGCCCAGAAGCCCTGGACCAAGAGGTTAAACAAAGTGTTGACAACAAAAAAGGATTATCATACAGCTTGTAGACAGGAGAAGAGTACAGCAAACCAGGAGAACAATGCTAAAGGGGATCCAGCCGTATCACAAGATCAGGTAACACTTTATCACCTGCTTTATTATCTCTGTCTCTTTATACAAGACTAGGGATTCCCTTTCAAAGTATCAACAATAATGATGCAAAACGTGACCAATTTCTAAAGGATTTCCCTTTGGAGGGATGCCTGAAATACATCACTGATTTTATTCAATCAAATCCATTTTCTCTTTGTGTTAAGCTATGTGTTACATGTAAGCTTTACGTATGAAAATGTACTGTTTTTGAAGAGGTTCATGTGGATGCTTCAGCATTTATTTTGTGACCATGACCATATTGGAGTGAGGGAAGTCATGTAACATATGCCATCTGTTTTACAGGTAAAAAAATTACAAGACAAATTAACAAAGTGTGCTAAAGAAGTTGAAGCTACACGGAAAACTTACGAGGCAGCTTTAAATGATCTGAATGGATACAATGCCAAATACATAGAGGACATGACTCAGGTATAGTGGGTATTTTTGTCAATTTGCTTTGATTTTATAACAGTTAAATAAAAAAGACATTGATTGATGGGTTTGTATTATGATACTCAAGCATTTCATTTACACGGCGGCCCACAGCCGTGGATTAGTGGTTAGCGAGTGTGCTTTCTAAAGCCTACTTCAATGTACCGTACATGTCAACCTTTGGGTATATGAGTGAGTCACAAGATGTGGCTCCGGCTATTGTGGGGGTTGTTTTTACGAGGTTTCCTCTCGGTTTTACACCATAATATGCAAACAAAAAGTGTGAAGTGGACAATCTGTCGTCATATAAGTGAAATACCCTTGACTACTACATTAAACCCCAGTCAAACAAACAAACAAACATTTACATGACACCATATGTCATCACTTGTATTAAATAAATATATTGATCTGTCAGACCTATCCCCAGGGCCTTAGCCAGAATTCAAAAGTATGGTGTTCAAAATAGTCATTTTGCTTTACTTTTTAAGTAACTGGGTGTCCACTTTTGATAATTTCCCTATCTCCTGCATGTTAAAGTTTCTTAAAACAGGGTCTCCAAATGAGGCAATGGTTCGATGCATGGTGTTCAAAGGACCAGCAGACACCCCTCTGCCTAAGTCCTTGCCTTTCACCTGTCCAAACCTTAGGGCTGATAGGCAATGCCATATTTACCCACTGGCTGCCATAAAAAAACTAAAGTCGGGATGGACAATCTTAGTAGGAAAAAATAAAGATAATTAAAAAGTGTGCGCAGGTGTTCCTTTGCATGGCCTTATGCTTTACTTTTATTTTTCAGGTTTTCAACAGTTGTCAAGATTTTGAGAATAAACGAATGGAATTCTTCAAAGAAATGTTATTTGGTATTCACAAATGTTTGGATTTATCAGACAGTCAAGAGTAAGTTGTCTTTTTGCATGCAAGTTTCAAAATATGACGAAAAAAAAGAAGCTGTTAATCAGGGTTCTCATTAAGAATTTGAATAGAAGGTCAAATCTGAAAATAGGGGGCTCACTATCCCGCGTGCGCAGCGAGCGAGTTATTAAAGCCGGGGTCCAGGGGCCGCAGGCCCCGGAAGCTCAGATATCCTGAATCGCTGGAAATGAATTCTAGCCATATTTTGAGTTATAATGAAAAGTTTTCAGGAGGCATTTTTGCAACCTTTCATTTGGTTATATATGCACAATTGAAATTAAAATACACTTGTAAATATTCAAATGTAAATAATTATACGCACCCCTGGAAAAAATGTAAAATTTCTCGCGACCACTAATTTTCAGGTTTAAAATTTCTCACCAGATTCTACATACGGTGATTATGGTTCGGAAAAAATCTTAAACATCATGTACTATAGGATTAACTTTTATGTGATAAATTCAACTTTTTTCGGTTGGACATCAATATTGAAGTGGGTTTTATTCAAAATTATAATAAACAAAATTTAGATTTTTTTTTTTTTTTTTTTTAAATTTCTCGCCAGACGTAGGATTTCACGCGACCCACGGTCGTATGATTTTCCAGGTGTGGGTGTGACGTCCTCTAATAGCGGATTAAATTGAATAGCGCATCAAGCACCTGTCCGTGATTTATGTCTTCCACATTGACAACAATATGTGAAAATGTTATACATAAAAATGATTATCATCACACACTGACATAGAGATGCTTTCATACTCTACACTTGTTAAAACTAAATGTACATCATACTGTACATGTATGTAACTTACAGTTGGGTATAATTCCTGTATAAGAAATGAATAGTTATTCCTCTTCAGTTCAGCTATTCATCCATTCCAGAGCGCTTTGAAAATGTATACATCATCATGTCCTTAGTGAATGTCACTTGTTATTCAGAAGTTATGGAAATTCCCTCAATCCATATTGTCACAAATATTGTTATCGGCAACTGCAAGTAATGTGAATACCCATTATTAATACTACATGGAAATATTATCTGTAGTTCAGACAAGTACATGTACAAAGACCAAACTATTACTGTCAACTGTTGAGTCAGGGAAGATAAACATTTTGTACTGAAATTACATGTAGTAGATATTTAACAGGATCATAAAATTGCACACTGAACAGCAGCTTGAGGAACAATAGACCACCTACTATTACATGTTCATAGCATTACAACAACAGCTGTAGTATAAGCTTAATCTCTTAAGACAGCTGGTAAAAGGAGACATGAGTCATGTCATACAGAAGACATTTTATGACAACAACATTCCATTATATCTGGGTCCTGCATCATAGTTCAACACTGTGGTAGGATGTGTAATGGGCAGAACATTTACACCTTAGTACTTGTAACAAAATTACAGATGTATATATATATAGAAAATTTAGAAAATATTTCATGAACTTTACAACTATTATAAATCTAAAATACCCTAAATCACCTCAAATTTCTTCCATGTCCGAGAAATCCTCCTTTTTTGCTTATTGTGACAATATAACAGCATGTAATTGAATAAATTTATGTTTTCTGAAAAATGTTGATGCTTTCTAACTGAAAAAGTAATCTGCCTCAATTTCCAAGTCCCCAAAATAATAAACCTATGGACGAATTTGAGGTGATTTAGGGTAAGAAGGCCTAACCATCACAATGTCGCTCGCATGTTATATTTTCAATGTTGCAGATATCTCATTCTGCATTGCCAAGAAATATATTTAGTTAAATAAAAGATCTCTTCTATATTTAAATTCTCAGATGTCGTTAATAAAGTTAAAAAATTAACAAATAATCAACATTCAAAGGGCAATATAATTTATAGTTCAAATCCATGATAACTACATGAGAAGTCACATGTCTATATTATCAAGTTGAGTGCTAACATGTGGGAGAGAGAATCAGACACCATGAAGATAGAGTTTGATAGAGCTAATAGCACTTTTAAGCATTAAATAATATATGCAGCAGAATACATGTAACTCAGACAGTGTGTTAAATCTAATGATCTCTTCCTTCATATCCGTCAGGGCAGGATACATTTTGATAAACACACAATTTATCTATCAATGTTTTAATATCTTGTGATACAAATTCTACATTGTATTATATACCGTTATCCACTTCCATGTACATGTATGTGACTTGCATAAACATGTTTCTTGATGTGCATAATGTTGTCATTAGACCTACATATATAGATTTCATAAATGTGGAGAATGAAAATGTGCTTCCAACATCGCAGATCGCTGCAGGCATCTTTGTCTGATAAGGCCAACTTTCATCTACTGATGTATGGCTTTTGTTTGTTCTGGATTTAACATACATTGTACATGTGTTAAGGTCATTCACTTATATCATGAAGCACCACTTCATTGAACTCATTCTTTAGGGTTTCTAAAGATTTGTTTGATTGGGGTTTTACGTCATACTTGAGGTAATTTCTAACACATGACGGCGTGCCAGCCCAATGGGTGAAGGAAACCACCCAAGACTACATGTACACTGACAACAAACAAAAACATCACAGGACAAATAAAGGACACTCAAAGAATAATACAAAGACATCACAAATATATCTTCTTCTTTTTTTCTTCACAAATATATCTGCTTGCTGTTCCTCTTTAGCTCGGAAAGCACCAGGGCAACAAGAAGCTCCCTCCAACCTCCGGTGCTTTCTAAAGAAACCATTGCCTCAACTGTAATGTATCCTCAAATATACAATTCACTACAGTGTATATGTGAAAAGTGAAAATATCTACAAGAACTGTACTCCTGTCTGAGTATTTCTCCATTCAGATGCATTATTCAGCATAAAAAAAGGTTTATTCAACTTGTAGTATCTCTGTGTTTGCATCTCATGTAAATCAGCTTCACTCCACAAAAGAATGCAGGGTAGATATACAGTGGCCTGTGAGCTTCCAGAGCACATGTATAAGTTTCCTATTTTTAGAGGGAATCAATATTTGGATGGCTTATTTACCAGGAACATAATCTCCTTAGGTACACAACGGTCTAGTGTGCAATAAGCAAGGTCATCAGATTGCCTCGTCCCACGAGGCTGCGAGTTAATGGGCTATCACAGGGTGCTTGATTATTACTAATATTAGTCGGCCTTAATACAGGTTATCATTTATAATGGTAATGTTACATGTAGTAACAGGCGATGATTAATGATGGTCGCAATGAAACACTAATGAGTTTAGGATTATAACTAAACATCAGAACTGAATGTTATTATCAGAAATAAATTAACCATGATCTAGATCAATCATGTTCAAGACATGCACATAAAACTATCAGTTACATTGTAGACAGGGCTCCGGATAAAATTGTATTCAGTGGCATATTTGACTCCTCAAAATATCATTAGTTTTGTTTGTTTGTTTGATTGGGGTTTAACGTCGTACTCAAGGGTATTTCACTTATATGACAATGGATTGTCCACTTAACAATGTTCCTGGCCTAATTACGATGGAAAACCGAGAAAAAACGATAACCTCGTAAAACACAAACCCACGATTGCCGGAGCCACATCGTGTGACTCACTCATATACCTGAGGGTCGACAGACAGACTTGATCTTGGAACCGTACATCGAAGTTGGTTTCAGTAAGCGCGCTCGCTCACCATTAAGCCACAGCCGCTGGCCCAAAATATCAGACCTATTTAATTTCACCCACTGACAAGGAATACTGAATGTTAAGTTTAGTGGTCTAAATGATGTCTGTCTATATATATAGTCATTGACAAGAAGGTTTTTTTTAAATAAAGAATTAAAATTCTGTGTTAATTGATCAAAAAGACGAGTATATTCACATATTATTCAGTGCTCAATGGAACATGAGTCATCAGAGTTACCTATCAAAGTCCTATTGTACTTTACACACACACAAACAAGAGGAAAGGTAGAAAGTAAACCTAAATAAAATTTTAAACATTTCAACCCTTGGTTAAGTTACTTGGGGAATGAAGGACGTGGTAAAATTGTTCACAGAAAGAGTCATGTGCAGAGACTGAGTGCAGACTACACTTAAGATTCACCAAATGAATTCCACACAACAATGTTTGCGTTACCATCCACAACACCAAGCGCCAAAATACAAATAAAATGGGTACTTTGAATTTGTAAAGTAAGCCATGCAAAGAAAAATAATTCAATAAATAACTGATACATATGTAGTTTGAAGCCAAAATAAAACAGACTTTGTAAAGCGTGGAAACATAAAGCCACTATCACAATTACTTTAGCAAATTTGTTGTGAAAGCACATACATGTACATTTTGAATGTATTTTGAACAGACTTGGCCTGCAGTTCAACACACCAGCCGGATATTGAACTACATGGGAGTTGTAAATGGGTTCTATAACTTCTACCATTATTTATTAAGGTAAATTCAAATGTTAACGACTTTGACGATGCTATGTTTTATGGAAATTAATAAAAATGAATGGTCAGATTTTAACAACTATCAATGTGCAAAAGGGATGACACCATGGCTACGTGCAACCCTGATAATTAGCCGCGGCATTCGGCAATTGCCGAAGAAAAATAAAATTATCCTCGGCGAAAAAATTGCCGAGGATCCGTTTTACCGAGCTGACCATTGTAAGCAAATGTTCATAGTTTCTAAAATAATTGCCGAG
>JAVFBX010189236.1:0-13579 GCA_034783855.1 Mopalia kennerleyi | reverse complement strand
ATTAATTCGTTGGAACAAGTCTTGAAAAAGCCATGGCAGCATGGTGGGATGGTGCGTGAATCTATGCACAAATAGCGAGAGTTGGTAAACATTCAATTCTTCTAGTGTCAATAGTTTGTATTTGATAAAAATAGGTAAAGTATGGTCAAATCGACCTGATTTAGTGATAACACGAATTGATCGCTTATGAAGAATAATAACAAGATGACTTTTAGCCCTTCCATTGAACTGTTGTTTAGTATCTGAGCCAGCGAATGCATGGCAGAATAAAAGTCCCTGGATTATCCTTCACCTAGATTTCCACAGAAGGAGTTGATGTGGTAAAACCTGAAGTGTTTTCCTTTTCCAGCTGTGGGTCCAAATACCCACAGCTGAACATCAGCATGTTTCTGAAGAAGATCAAAGAAAATGCCAGCAAGAATGGCCACAACTTCCTAATTCACTTTGCTGACTGCAACAGTCGTTGCAACGTTTTGTAAACCATCTATAATTTGAAGGCACATTATGGAGCTGATCAATTGCTGGTATACGTTCGCTGCTTTGGACACAACTGATTGTCCGGAAATGATGTACGCTTACTTGTCAACTGGATTCTTATAGGTGGTAACTTCTTCTGTCAGTTAAACACACGGCTCTTCCTTGCTGGACTCCTGGAGGAATGTAGCAGTTTTCAGGTAGATTGGTCTGTGGAACTACTTTCTTTCTCACGCCCTTCTCTATCTTCTCTCTTGATGTCATCCATTTGCTGTTTCGCCTTACAGTTAGACTAAGGGCCCGCGGCAGTACGCTTACTAAAGCCTTCTTCGGTGTACCGTTCACAGGATCGAGTCCGTCTGTCGACCCTAAGGTGTATGAGGGAGTCACACGATGTGGATCTGGCAATCGCAGGGGTGGTTTTTATGAGGTTTCCTCTTCCACCGTAATTAGGCAAGGAACGGTGTGAAGTGGAGAGTCCGTCATCATATAAGTAAAATATCTTTTAGTACGACGTTAAACCCCAATCAAAGAAACAAATCAATTCAGATTTAGCATGAAGTTGTGTGAAAAGACGCAGTCGATTCCGTTCGAGTTGCTAATGAACTGACACATGTGGTCCTCTCCCCAAAGACATTCTTAATTTTGAAGCGCCATGTTTATGGTTTTGAGTGAAGTTCTGATCTTCACACTCTGAGAGTAGTCTGGCCTGTTCAGGGCCTAACACCATCCATCTCTTGAATGCTGCAGGGTTCTCTGTCAATCCAATTGCGCCACCAGTGTCTTTCACTCGTCCATTGTTTTGCCTATGTGCTTAATCCAGCTGTATGGTAGAGAATTTTCATGAGAACTAAAACAAAAACCAACTAGACTCATTCTTATCCCACATTTAACAACTGCTACCACTGCGACAAGGTGAACCTTCTAGATTAACAAAAAACTATATTACATAGGTATTTATACAGTATAACACCATATGTCATTTGACCTCTGTCTGACCTTGACCTGGGCAACCCAGCCCGGGCACCCCCTCTAGAATGTTTTTATAGGACCTGTATAGTAGGTGTGCACAATCTGGCGCTTCTAGATTAACAAATACATATATAATATGTGGTATTTATATGGTATTACACCATATGTCTTTTGACCTCTGCTTGACCTTGACCTAGGCAATCCAGCCCGGACACCTCCTCTAGAATGTTTCTATAGGACCTGTATAGTAAGTGTGCAAAATCTGGCGCTTCTAGAGTAACAAAAACGTATATAATATGTGGTATTTATACGTATTACACCATATGACTTTTGACCTCTACTTGACCTTGACCTAGGCAACCCAGCCCGAACACCCCCCTGTAGAATGTTTCTATAGGACCTGTATAGTAAGTGTGCTAAATCTGACGCTCCTAGATCAACAAAAACTTATATTATACATGGTATTTATACAGTATTACACCATATGACCTTTGACCTCTGCCTGACCTTGACCTAGGAAACCCAGCCCGGGCACCCCCCTGTAGAATGTTTCTATAGGACCTGTATAGTAAGTGTACATAGTTTGTTGCTTTAATCCAGCGTGTCATGATTTTTTCTCTAAGCCACCGGACTAATAGAAGATTACAGTACAAGATCCCTAACCAGTGGCATTGTCTGAATAAATCTCACTTGTATGCCAACAAGATTGTATGCCTACATGTAGCTGGGTGGAACTGAACTATAGTCAGCCTTGGTCATTATTATATAACGTAACTAGAGCATAACGGCTTTGATATGGGGCTTTTGTCATGTGTCAGACTACTGTACTATCGGTAATTTGTTTAGTTAACTGATCATACAACACTGCTATTTGGTAACCGTAAACGGTTCTTTATTATCAACATTAAACTGTGTATTATGCTGGTTCCATTTATATACATATTCAATACCAAGTTGTTCTAAATGAGATAAAATCTTTTAAGCATAATAGGCCTTTAAAAAAGTGATCAACAATAACACATTTTCTTATATATGAACAATTTATTTCTCAAGTTAACACCATTGTTTAACAGCAAGATCTCTATTTTGCCTTTCAATATTATCAAAACTACTTGTTTTGGCAGGTGCTGTATGTATGCGTGTTAGAGGGTAATTCTATCATGTATGACAACATACATGTTAAATTTACATGTATTGATAAAAAGTGTATACTAAAAAGTCTTTGACATTAAAAACAAAAGCTGAAGTGAGTTGCAATATACGGTTGAATAATATGCGTTTTCTGGTCAGACAATTTCTGATAGCACATTTGAAAATCCCCATAGATGTATATGTAGGACACTATTGGTCAAAATCATGGAGTTGTTTCAAACATTAGCAGGACTAGGGAACAGAACGATGATCATAACAGTTTATTTATATTTAAAATAGTTTTCCATAGCCTGTTGTCGTAATGTCACATTAATCAGTCAAATACAAATCTGGCTACCCCCTATACTCTCCAGCTGTGTAATAGCTTAGAATGGAAACAATGTTGAAGGTTGTTTTTGACTTCAATGGAACCAAAATCCTGGGCTGAAAGCTGTGACAAACAGTGATACCCCGTCCCTTATGTCTTATCCAGCTGTAACATGAATTGATATATATATATCAACTTAGGACTTAGTTTTATTTAAAGGAGAAGACCACCCAAAAACCATATTCTATAAATAAGTAAAACTTTTGTGCGTAATACACTGCATTAATTTCGATTTTCATAACTTGATCATTACTCTGGTTATAATCCATTAAAGAGGATCACAAGGACCAGTTGAGTCATCAGATCCAGTGCTGCTAAGTTTTTCTGCATTCTGGTTGGTCAGCCAAGTTTGAACTATCCAATGATAGATCAGTGAAATCTACTGTACACAGGATTCGATGATTCTAGTGGTTTCAGTGTTTCTCTTTAATGGATGATAACTAGAGTTATGATTGGGTTAGGAACATCAGAATTTGTGTATTGCATTTGACAGAAAATGTTTTACTTATGTAGAAAACACGGTTTTTGGGTGGTCTTGTCCTTTAAGCTCAATTTGCCTATTCCACGGCCAAATGACAATCCCTAGGTTTATTTGAATGTGGCGAAACGTGTCATACGCTGGTAAAACAGGCTTCCGGCGAATAAAATGTTCGATTTTAAAGCATATTCTTGCATCTATCCCGGCCGAGCGTAGTCATGACAGCTCCGTGGCGACAATCTCGCGAAGTTTAATTGATTGCAATGTCATCAGATTGGGTCTATAGGTAATCGGCATTAGTCTAGTGCTGGTGATGCGGTGACTGTCTCTCTGGGTAACGCATTTTTTCAGGCCATTCTCTCAATCATGAAATTCCCAAATATTATAAAAGATAATCAATTAAACGGCTTGTCTGATAAGTTTGCCCAAATTTGATGGTGTTTAAAATTCATTTCTATTATATATATGATACAGATGCAGAACTTTATTCCATTATATTTTTTTTATACAAATTCTTTCAAACGAAGTAGACAAGATGGGCAGACTGACAGACAGACGGAAGGACAAAAAAAAAACCAAACAGACAATTACCCTTTTCCCAACTTCGTTACAATGCTATAGCTGGAGATGCTTTGAGAAGAAAATGTTTGAGGTGACTGTTATAGTGTCATATGTTTGCCAACTGGACATCGACATATGTATATTTCATCTCAATGCAGAATGTCTATTTCCCAGTGTATTCCGACGCATTCATGAGAAACCCATAAGCTCGTCTATCCCTGTTGCAGAGGTAAGCTTATATTCGACAGAGGAGCCCAGCTATAGACATTGGGAAGGTATCGGAAAATCAATGCAGATACATATGTATTCATTGGCGATAAGGAGAACCTCTGCTATCAACATATGCATATTAACGACAGGAATTCTACGTGGATTTTCGGATTATGGCCGATGCGCTGTATACAACCGAGGTCAAGTCCGACTGGTCGGCGTGGGGTTTGATTAGTAGGCAGTATGTGTCAGCGAATCGAAGATTACGTCTCGACAACGATCATGGAGACCGGACTTACACGGCAGTTACTCTCATAGTGACCGTATTTTAGGATTATTATACCCTATTGAGATCTAGCTCAATCGTAGGTTTATCTACACATCAAAACGAATGTCGATGCAAATGTTTGGCGCTCACCATGGACGATTTCCGAATGTTAAAGCGGTATTTCAGGGAAAATGGTTTTAAACAAAATGGGATGTATAGGCCTACTGGTTAGCCTGAAAAATAAATTTCGCCCAGTCAGCCTTTTGAAACCGGACCAGAATAATTTACACGGAACTATTCTAAATTATGAAAGTAAAATGGCCCAGATTGTCTCTGATGGCATGTCGGAACATCTTAGGCTGTATGTATCTTGCAATCAGCAATACGTCATGGGCAATTCCTCCGTAATTTGGCAAGGAACAGTGTGTAGTGGACAATCCGTCGTCATATAAGTGAAATACCCTTGAGAACGACGTTAAACCCCAATCAAGCAAATAAACAATTAATGACGAAATCATATCAACACAAGAATAGCCTTCAGACGTGTACATTAAACACGTGGATAACTCGGTCATATGATTAAAGTAAACCCGTGCGAGTTATCTCCCGTAATATGAACCGCTCTACATCAGAGATTATTGACGATAGGCTACGGAAATTGCCGAGGATGTGCAGACATCGAGATTGATGTTGCTAAAAATAGCCTGACAATTTACAAGTTACGCCGCTTCATCCGATTTCGCTTCGATGAGGCGATATTTTGTTGGCCAGTGTAACGTTTGTTTTGCCGCCCCATCAATGTAGCCTATGTTTGCATATCGCCTAAACACGGAGACGGTCATTCAAAACTGAAATCCACGCCTTGTTTAAACATCAAACATATTTTCGTTTGTAAGTGGCATTTTTGTAGTCGTTTAGGCCTATACTATGATGGGCGTGTAATCGATGATGTAGCTATTGTCGCATGCGTGTTGTTATCGGCATGAAAACTGTTCTCAGTGTATTAGCCTACACAGTATAGGCCCTATAGGCTAAAATTTAATTACCTTAAATATAGTTGGATGATAAGCCAGGTAGTGGCAATCTTTTCTAGCCAAGAATTTTATTCCGAGCTACTCTGCATTACAACCCTTGGATGCATTTGGACCTTTTCCATAAGTTAATTTTCCTTCAGTGTTCATTACCATCTCTCGAAATGCCTGTAGGTAACACATAGCAACTGGAGATTAAGATATATTCAGAATATTGTCTCCGGGAGAGTATTTAGAACGTGAGAGGATTATTCAACATAATTGTGCGTCTAAGTTATTCAAGAAATATAAATTGGTAATACAATTTGTGGGCAGTCGACAATCTACATCTACTGCCGAATCAACCTGCTTCTCTTGGTCCTGGGCTCGACTCCTCGCCCGGTGACGGCCTGCACTGTTTTCTCTTCTCTCGGAGACTGCGCTACCCCAAAACAAGAAATATTATTTCTCTAGGGGGAATTCCTCTGTTCTATATATAGCAATTTAAAATGTTTTTTTTATTGTTTCCACAGAATCCATAAGGCTCAATCTTGGGTAAGATCTGATTTTCCAAAATGAAGGCGTGGTTAACATTATTATTTGCACTCATGTCAGTGTTTGCCCTGGTGATGTCACAAGAAGACATTCCTCCCAACCCGGAACCTGAAAATACCCCGCCGCCTCCCACAAAAGCAGGTAAATTTGTGATCCCTAAGTTCTGATTTCGCAGCGGGCAAAACTAGTGGAAATCACGTGTTAAAGACGAGATTTTCCCACGTGATAACTATGTGGATAATCCGTGGTATATGTGAATAATGATGATTTCCATGACATATACACGAGAATTATATACGTCTTTCAAACTTAATTTATCCACGTGATATACACATGAATTTTAAATAATTAAATTCACGAAAAAATAATCACGTGGTAATCACATGATTTTATCGCAGTTATATTCACGTAACATCAATCGCGTTGTTTTCACATGGTTTTAGTGTGGTTCTATTCACGTCTAATTAAACACGTGGTATTCACATGGTTTTAGTGTGGTTCTATTCACGTCTAATTAAACACGTTGTATTCACATGGTTTTAGTGTGGTTATATTCACGTCTAATTAAACACGTGGTATTCACATGGTTTTAGTGTGGTTCTATTCACGTCTAATTAAACACGTGGTATTCACATGATTTTCTGTTAGTATCATTCGCGACAACTTAATCACGTGGTATCTACGTGTTTTTATGGTGGTTCCATTCACGACAATTGAACCGCGTGGTATTCATTTGGTTTTCTCGTGGCTCAACTACTTCCCCAGTATACTACCAGTAAACCACTTGATTTTGGTGACGAGTGTCCGCTGGGTTCAAATATATACTTCAAAGGTCAGCCACCGGCCATGACTACGTTCAGTTAGTTGTCGATTTATTTTACAACTGAAATATAAATACTGTTTAAAGCAATATGACAGATAGGTCTGACCACCAAATGGTTTTGTAACTTACAAACTACAGGGTTAATCAGAATTTCTTTGTCTGTAGTATAAGTATAGATTTTTGTTGGCAGTAAACACATATTGAATATTGGCGGTGTTTTTAAAGAGACACAACTCGTAATTATTGAAGAGTTATCCACTTATCCCTCTTTATTTTTTTTAACACAAATTCAGTTGGCAAGATGAAATAGATCAAGTAGGGTTTACCTTGGGTCTCCTTACCAAATCGTATCTTTAAATTATTAAATGTGTTCTATTTTATTTCAGAAAATGAAGACGTCCAAAATGAAACTCCGGAACCGGAATCAGAAACCAGTGCTCCAGGCGCAGGATCTGCTCTGTCCGTCTCGTTTTTCTCATTGGTTGCTTTAATTCCTATATTTGTACTTAACTATTAAATACTGTATACATTGACCCGTAACATGTGGCGCCAGATCAATAAGCAAGGCTTATCTCTCTCTTTTTTAATCCTTTTTTTCTGTACATATTAAGCCTTTCAGTATTAGGAATAATGAATATTCTTGCCCAGAAAATGATAATGTTCCTTGCACGTTTAGAATTATATAAGCTTTGGCTCCGTTAAATGTATTATAGGCTTGTTCGCTAGCACTGTATAGATACCTCGATATGTGCAGTCTTGGGAATGAATCGCGAAACGTGGATCAGTATTATCATGTTTAGCTAAATAACAACTTGGCGACTGGTAGAATGATTTGGTGCTCAAGTTTAGAAAGTGTTTAGTCATTAGGCCTATAGAACGACCGGCATTTAAATATATTTAAATCGAAAATTAAACCAGCAATTCAATTCTAAATTACGAAAGAGTTATGTTCGTTTACAAAAGACCGACGATCGAATTTGGAAAAAAAAACAACTAATAAAACTATAATTTTTATATTTTTTTACCGTCTATTCTGCATAAGTGACCTTTAAGTCATAAACTCAGACGAATATTAATAGCTTGGCTTGTGTCTCTGATTTGTATTTAGGTGTGAGTATTTATTTGAATTAACCTTTTGTACACCTGAGAATCAAAAGATTAAGAAATCGTTCACGCACCTGTAGCCCATGTTACGGGTAACGGCAGTTCCTCTACTCCACACCATACAACTGCTGGTCAATATGGACGAGGTTTGAAGGTAAAACTAAACAACACAGATAAAGCAACGGACCAAATACTTTCTTTCATTACTTGTATAGCCAATCAAAATCCTGGCTCTAAATTCGGGTTAGCAAAATGCAAAACAACCATCAAGCAATATGATTGATTGGCTACCATTGTCACATGACAGCTTGTGTGTTAACGAGGGGGGAATGAGAGCCGGTGGGTATGTCCTCTGGTGATAGCACCTCGCTAAACGAGGCATATTTATCAGCGGTCAGTATAGGGAGAAGTTGTGAATGGCATAAATCGTCTGGTGTACAAACGTAGGCCTACTGTAGTATTTGTACTAGAATTTGTAGCATGTTAGACAGTCATCAAAACAGCGAAAACCTAATGTCCCCGTCGAGAAATACTTCTGATCAGTATTCCTTTAAGATGAGTCCCTTACTGTCCAGAGAGGTGCCAGAAATGTTCTGTTGTTATGTATTATAACATCGTTATGTTCATATTTCGTAATGTTTCGGTCTTATTATATAGTCCCTTATAAAGCGTACGTATCTATAGAATACTCTGAACTGGTTTAAGTGTCTTTAAGCAAGTTAATAATATCGTTATTTTGGAATAACACTTTCTTACTTCTCCTGGGCCAAGTGGCTGAGTTGTCTAGGTTGCTGTATGTACTGCTGACGATTCGGGGCCTAACTGTGAGGGTTGTGGGTTCGATTCCCGGACGGGTTTCCACCTGCAGTTCTTAAAATTTAGAATCTGTTGAAACTTAGAAAGCGTTATCCCAAATTACTGCTGATAAATTATATATACAGTAAGTTTATTTAGCTCTTAAGTTTACTAGCGCATGTAATACAGTGGTAATCAAACCAAACGTATGCTGTAATTAGCTGTACAGATTATATGTAGCGCTATTTTGCAGCAAAACCGTAAATGTATGAGTGTACAGTTTACATATAAAAACTATTCGTTGTATAGTAGTAAAGCAAGATACTTCAACATTGAAATTTGCATGTTTAATTGTTTTAACTCTGTTTTCAAATGTTACAATCTCATGCGTGGCCTCTTTAAGTATGTATTAATGTAACCATTTCCATTAAATGTTAAAATATCAGTGTTACTTTATTGTAAAACACTTTATTGTTTTTGGTAGACATGGTCACATTGTACACAATTGAAATGTGGACATGCTGTTATAAATCTTGAGATATAGATATATGTATGCGTTCATTGATATTGATCCACATCCCCGTTTCAATGTAATTTATCAGTGAAAATAAACATTTTGAAACAACAAGTCATATTATTTACCTAATCAACGAACGAACATATTTATCAGTACACGTGTGCTGTCGTTGTACATGGCGTTTTAACCAGTATCAGGTGATATAACAAGGTGTTTTCTCGGATTAATCTACCAGACAGAGCCCATCACCATGTTATAAGTCATCTTTCTATGCAAGGGTCAGTATGTGTAAGAAGAGATTTCCACATTACTATATATCCCTTGCTGTAATTCGAAGGGGTAACGTGGCAAAAATTTCATTGGACTATGGTAGAAACACGTAGGCCAATCAAAACGGCGTATACACATCAAAGTTTATACCACAAACAAGCATTGCGCCACTGCCAATAAACATGTCTGTGATGATGTCAGGACTCGTTATTGGGACTAAGATCGTGCATGTATATTACATATATAGCCTTCTTGTCATCCTGTGTTTAGACGACCTTTTTCTAATTCGAAGAAAACCCCAATCTGATTGGGTAGAGTAAAGAGAGGTCATCCGAAAGTAGGTGCTGTAAACTGTAGCTAACTCAGGTTTTATCGCCTATGGCAGCAAGGTAAGAAAGGACGAGAGGTTTAATGCGACGATCTTCTTTTCCACCTTGCCTCGGGAAGATGGTTACATGTGGGCCGACCCTCTCTATGGTCTTTCTACCTACTAATCGGAAGCGCTTGTGTTGATCTTCAGTAGGAAGTGGATGACCCCTCTTAATCACTAACTTGTATATGTGGATACGATTTTGTTGTTGTTTTTGTAGAACTGTTTCTCCAAAAGTGGATGAGGAAGAGCTCTATTTGTGGGAGATGGTCAAACAAACGGGACTTTATTTTACGTATTTCGCAGTCTTTTAACGTCGTACTCAAGGGTATTTCACTTATTCACTTATATGACGACGGATTGTTCACATCACTATGTTCCTTGCCTAATTACGGTGGAAAACCGGGAAGAAACCTCGTATCCAATTACTTATACTAGTACGGGAATTTGGGGCTACGAAATATTTTAATATGGTTCTTAATTAGAGAATTTTTAGATCGCTATTTGTGGTGATATTATTTGCCTGGGAAGCTTTCCATCAGATCAGTTATATGTAGTTGTTCTTTAAACGTTGGTGAGCAATACTCAAAGGCGCTGTAAACAATTGGACCAGGGGCCAGGGGTCGCCTAGGCCCATGAAGCTCTCGAATACAGCCGCAGACGTTTTATTTTTTCTGCATACATGTACAAAAGTAATAGGTCTCCCAGAGACCAGTTTCTAAATAGATCTTTATCTCGGGTTGTTTTGATTTATGTTTCTCTTCTGTGCTTTTTTTGGTCTATAATATAGTTAACAATGAATTTTGATGTCAGTCTTCATCTCATTTTTTGGTTATTGAATCTGAGTTTTAGATCGCCAGGTGAAGATATTGCTTATCTTAGAGGCTTTTTAGTTTTTACACCAGACCAGTTTATTTGTACTGTTTCTATCAACTTGGTGACCACAGACGCTGTGAATAGTTTTGGCTGGGTGTGGAGGAGTTTCAGTTTTCTATAGGGGCCGGTGGATTTTTCATTAATGAATTTGGTCTAAACGGTTTTCAGAACTAGTCTATACATCTTTCTTCTCAGAAAGTGAAGTTAGGTAAAGTTCATCGCATTGAAAAATTAACTATCTTTTTACAGCTAGCTTTGGAAGAGTGACTGACTTATCTTTTTTATAAGTAATTAATGTATTGGAATGTATTTTTATTTCCACTGGAGAGGGGTGGGGTGAGGGTGACAACCTGGGCAGAAGGCCAAGAAACTCCCGAAATATTGAGTGTAGAGGTTCGGTTAGTTTTATAATCATTTCGCATTATTCTAGGCCTACTGCACGTCGAAAAATTGACTATTTCCGTATCCATACAGTTATTTCAGAGGTGATGGAAGCAAGTATGTAACACAAAAACTTGCAATGTTAACTGACAGATAGCTTGGAACAAGGTAATTCCAGGATTCATACAAAATTCGCCAAGAGTTATCTCCCATTTTACATGCGAGATTCGTTCAGCCATACTCAAAAGAGACTGAGTTCACATTTGAGCTAGCTAGCTAGCACGCTAGATAGCGACACCGATATATACGTACTAGCTGTCAGATAAGATACACATACATTATTGTATTTAAACAAATCAGTTAACATCAACTGATATTAAATTTACCCTTTGCTTGTTTGTTAATATCAATTTGATCATAATTGGTGTGAGAAAAAAAAGACAACCAGCAGCCGATTGCTCAAACTGCTATTAAGTTTAATTTAAGTGTACGTGTTGGGTCGTAACCTTTACTACATGTACCGATACGAATTGTGTCGTAACCGTTACTACATGTACCGGTACGAGTTGGCTCGTAACCGTTACTACATGTTCCGATACGAGTTGGGTCGTAACCGTTAGTACATGTACCAGTAAATATTATAGACGTTTAGTATTGTTGTAATGAAAGTAACGTATTTAGTGTTCAACTTTTGTCTACAGTAACATTACTATACATGTATTAATGTAAGTAATATATTAAATTTTTTCGAACTATAAGACTCACTTGGTAAAATTTAAAACAGAAATATCAAAAGAATATATTGCCTGTAAACGATCATGTTTATTATTAATACACGATGCACACCTGACGTCGGCATTTGTTTTGATTTGTTTGTTTGATTGGTGTTTAACGTCGTAATCAAGGGTATTTCACTTATATGACGACAGAGACAAAAATAAAACGTGCAAACAGATCAGCTTCCTCTTTGCCTTTAGCTCTGAGAACGCCAGGGCAACAGAAAGCTCCCTTTTCTCGCCTCTTACGATCGACCGAGGAAGTCGAGGGAGTATTCTGCAGGACTGGCCAACCCGCTCCCCCACGTGGCGCATATGTTTTGATTGCCTACACACATAAAGACACGAAAACAATGTGAATGTATATTAGCATTCGTATCAATATAAAACGTCTATCTTTACTTACCACCAGATCCAGCATTACGAAAGCCAGCAAAGAAATTTCAATTTTATCACTGGGTCTTCGATCAGCCGGTGGTGTTTCCGAAGAAGCCAGGGTTACAGTTTATAGATTATGCTTGTTCCATATCCCATTGGTAGTACAGCAATACAATCTGCCCCACATGCAATAAGCTGTCTATAAAGCGTTCACTTGTTTTTCTTTTAGTTCATATTCGGCTGACACACAGAGATTTTCCTTAAGCCGTCGCCGTGGTTCCAACCCGCCGTACTTGCAAGTGCGTGCTGTCTATATTTGCAAAAACGTGGGCAAAATTTGGGGATCCGTACGAGGTGAGTACCGTCTCGGTACGGATTTGGGAGCACGCCGTAGCACTTTTAGTGCACGAGGAACTTTGGCTGCGTTCGAGCTGCGGATTCACCCACCAGTACGGCCTCCCCAAATACGTACGTAAAAACACACATGGTGGGTTGTGACCGGGGCGTTAGCAAAACACAGAGCTTCTAACAGCTCTCGCTCGTCTCTGTCTATCCATTTTCTGATTGTTTACATTAGTACCAGTATCCGGGTATTTATAACGATATTTGTCATCTTTACAAATATAATGATTTAGGTCGCTTGTTTTGGAACTTAAGTGAATTGCTTTGTCTATTTACCCCCCAACTCCTGGTTAAAATGGAATTGCATTGGACGTTTTCATTAGAAAGCTAACATATTTTCGGGTGGTTCAACATAACACACAAAAAAGATTGATCATATGGACCGATGTTATCCGAAATAGAGCGGGCCTCGGCTTTGTGTGTAGAGTGTCTGCTTGCTACTCCTACATCAATGTACCCTCGAGGGATTGGAGTCAACCATCTAGTGTAAGAGTCACACGATGTGGCGCCGGTTATCGCAGTGATATTTACAAGGTTTCCTCTCCGATTTCCATCGTATTTAAGAAAGGAACAGTGTGAAGTGGACAATCTGTCGTCGTTTAAGTGGAATACCCTTGAGTATGACGTTAAACCACAATCAAACAAACAAACAAACATGCGGTAAAGAAACATAACATTTGAATAGTTATACCCCGTTTAACTCTCCGTTTCTATTCGGCTCATGCAGCGGTTCAACGGTGTGGTTGGAAACTTTGTGCACGCTGCCTTTACGTGAGCTGAAATGAACTTTTCTGAAAACAGTTACCGACTTATTGTATGGAAGATTTTGTTTGTAAAGAT
>JAVFBX010189225.1:0-13580 GCA_034783855.1 Mopalia kennerleyi | reverse complement strand
TAACATGAATGACTTGGTGTCTGAGTATCAACAGTACCAGGACGCCACGGCTGAGGAGGAGGGAGAGTTTGACGAGGGGGAAGAAGGCGAAGAAGAAGCTTAGAATATAGTCTTGAGATTTTCTTCCTGGATGCCGACTTTTACAGGATTCATGAGTTTTGACCATTTTAACGTATTAAACAGGAAATTTAAATTTTAAAATCTGCTTAGGTATTTCAACACAGCATGTTTTGTGCAAACCAAATAATGCTGATTGTTATTTAACATCTGTAGTTTAAAAATTTTGTAACATAATTTTCGATGTAAACGTTTTAAACTGCACTGAAATTAAATGATTTGTCTGTTGGTATATCATGGTGAAAACCAGACTTTTAGCTAATCTGAAATAAAGAGTTTCCCTCTCTTTGGTAAAGAAGCTTTAATACTACTGTCAGTAGTTTTATGAAGTGTTATAAAATTGAAATAACTTATATATTTCAGCAGGTATCTTATTGTAAGTAGATTTTAAATTATAGTAAGAGAATGGTTTTCAGCTTAATTGATGAGATCTTTTAATCACTCTTTATTGCTGATTTAAAGCTGCGTCCGTCCATCTTTACTGGGAAATAAATAATTTATTTAATTGCACACGACTCCAATTGTCTTTTAGAATTGATTCTATGTTGTTCTCTCCCTTTGAACAAGCTCTTAAGGCCGTAGCTATGCTACATAAAGCTTCCTAGTCGCTAGAAATAGCCGAACGATTCTACCGTTCGGAACTTTATCTTCAAATATATAAAAAAAATTGCATGGCCTGACCCTGTCATAAACCATTTCATTGTCTTCATTAGACACTTTGCGGTTAGACCGACCCATAAAACGTTCACTCGACGTCCAATTTGTATGTCAAAATCAATGTTTCTCCGCGGAACCCTCCTCGCTTTTGATCGATGTAAAACGTCTTCCCGCGAAAGGTCGAGATTCGACGGAAACTGCCCGGATAGAAACAGCCCCTCATCGGCATATGCATTAGAGTGGAACGAAAATTCCCACGAGAATGAGGAGAGGCGGAATCACTTGAGTAAGAGCGGGGTCAGGGATGATTCGATTGGTAGCTGGAAGGGATTGACAGCTTGACGTGACGTCATCTACTTTCCAAAGCTTATCACCTGATCCCCCAACGAGGAACATGGCGACAATTTGTTTCAAAACCCAGAGAGCCTCACACGAAATGCTTGGCATATAATTTAATTTGAACGAGAGTACATGTTTGGTGAAAACACCGGTGAATATTCAACGAACAGGACAGAGTGTTTTTGGCCAAGTGTTATAGATGCCATACAAATTCAATATTTTCTGTTATTCAGAGGCAGGTCTTATTGCTGTAGTTTTCATAGGGCTATACCTCGTATCTCTATATACTGTATAGTTTATTGGATACGAAATCGCATCTATTAAGACCGCAGTGGGCTAAACCTCGTGAGATTCTCGGTAGTGAGGTAGCGGCTTTGATATATGTATAAATATTCATCAAAATCGTACATTATGCTTATCGGAAGTATGTTTATCATCGTATGCGCACTATTCTCCACACGTAAATATACCTAGCCTATATGTCAAATGGTTGTAGAAATCGCATATGTAATTTCAGAATACATTATGTTCTGAACTATAACCAAATTAAAATTATGAAATCTCTACAGTATTCGCGAAATGTTTATAACGAACATTTCACGAGGTTTGCATTTTCAAGGTTTGATTTGAACGGATGACTTGAGGGGTATTTGCGGTATTTTGACTGATCGAGAAAAAAAAATACGAAACCGTGAACCAACCAAACCTACGCAAACTAGGGAAACCCAATGAACTCGTTTCTACAATCCGGCGCTTGAGTATGCGCCTTAGTGACACCATTCCGACCACCATAGAGCCCACAATACATCTTTCGTGATAATTTCACTTATCTTCAAGTTGTGATCCTTATGTTTTGTCGATCCTTCTAATTCACACTTATATTCTGGTGTAGCTTAATTAAGCAAAATAATCGATAATAACCGAAACACATGGGCTCCAATTATCGCCATCTATTTATAATGTAAGTTTGCAGAGCTCAGCGAGAGAACATGCATCTGGACGTTGTATATCAGACAGAATCAATACACCTTCTCCGCTTACAGAATTAACATGCAAACCCTCCTCCATCGACTCTCTTCTATATTGAGTTGCATGGGTGCAAATGGAACCATCAGGGATTATCTCCTGTGTCCAAAGGCATTTGTGTTGTGTTCGTAAGTCTGTACGCGTAAATACATCATCTCTATTATCAAGTCACTACAGCACAACATAATTATATCTGTTTGCTTTTCGAATTGAGAATTCCTAATTCCCTAATGGAAAGAATATTGAACACTTTCTATTACGATTTTCACGTGAATTAAAATTGACTACTATAGTGATAGACTATTAGACACTCTTCACATCATTTTCATTTAATGGATTGTAAACGATTAGACACTCTCTGTTGTGTTATTCACATGGATTACAATTAATGAATAGAGTATTAGACCCTTTCTTTTACGTTATTCCCATGAGTTCTGACTAATTAATAGAGTCATAGACTATTGTAACACTTTCTATTGCTTTATTCAAAAGAATTTTAATTATTGGATAGAGTGGTAGACTATTAGACACCTTCTTTTGTGTAATTCACATGAATTCTAATTAATTGATGGATTGACTATAAGACACTCTCTATAAAGCTATTCACATAATTTCTAATTAATGGACAGAGTGATAGACTATAAAACACTCTATTGCGTTATTCACAGGAATTTTAATTATTTGGTAGAGTGACAGAGACGATATCTATAAGCTTTATATCCACGTGAGTTACTCGTTGAGTGTACAAACTATTGGTTATACTGTTCATGTAAGTTATTCCCGGGAATATCTAAGTACCTACTGTTAGCTATAACTATAAGATGTTTACCTTTATCGGTATAGTCTTCAAGTGGGGTTAGATGTTAACGTGTTTATGGTCTTAGATGCTCGATTAGCACCATCTTCGCTGACAGAGAACAATTTTTGAGCTACATGTACTCTGGTTGTAAAGTAATAAAGCTCGAAATAAATACAATTCTTGGTCAGCGAAGATTTGTATGATTTAAACACGTGAGCCATAGCATTATGCAACCCAAGCGTACAGTTTTATTTGACTTGTTTGTCCATATGAGCATTTTCGTACTATCTTACAATAATTTATTTCAGAGGCATTTTGATGTTTACAAACGGCTCTTGTATATTCTTGTCAACGAACACGTGTTTGAGAACGGTCTCAGGCTGGGGATCGAATCGTGGCACTTTAATATACGAGAAGCATTTATTCAGACAGTCTTCACTTGTTTATCTTAGAATATTCGATATGCCGTAGGGTCTATGGATCAGATGGTAATTAAGATTCGATCTTACATTCATGAAATATTCATTGGCCTCGTGTAGATTCATCGCGTGACTTTTAGTGTCAGGGAAGTAGCTTGGTCAGCTGTTGGTATGATTGCGGTATATACAGCTACTTTGTTCTTTAGGCATAGTCTTCTGTTTGAATTATTCTTGTTTAAGAATATACAACAGGGCGGAACTAGGTAAGGGGGACCCCATTGATCATTCCCAAGCTCCAGGAGTTCATCGAGAACATGAGATGATTCAATGGTTTTAATAAATCAACATCCCTGTGCTAGTGTGATTATAATGTTCTTTCTCTAAATTAAAAATACGTATAAAGCAAATATATAATGTTACTTACAGATCAACAATCACTAAGGCATTACAAGTCTTCCATACATGTGTATTGCTTAGTTTGTACCTCATTTTGTAAGCATCGTGTATCATCTAGCAACAGTACAGATTTCAGTTACCTTGAGAACATGCATCCATTTCAAAACGAGAACATTTCCATACATTCCAGACACTACTGTTGTGTTTCTACCAAGACACAATTAGTAAAACGTTTTTTTTATTGAATATCTACATATATGTCTACATATAGTCTTCTCGATGCCATTGATATTGCAACCGAAGGCAACCAAATATAAACAAAGTCACTCAGAAATTTATTTCTGTTGAATGTTAATATGAAATAATATTATAGCAAATAGCATAGATGGGTAACCAAACCAGAGAGCTACTTTGGGTAAAACTAAATTGGGAATTCCTTTGGGCCTAAGTCTCGCTCCCTTCTACTGGACTTGCGGGTACAGCGTTGTAACACTATCGCCATGTATTGAATACTGATATTTCTGAGCAGTGTTTTGTTTTGCTGTTGAGTCCAGCTATCGGACTGGGTTGGAGATTTGGCATCTTTTTACATAAAGGCTTATAATAGAAGTAGAAGGAAGGAAGTAGACTTAACCGGAAGACGAATGGATCAAGTGAAATATCACAGATCACATGACATGTTTTTCGACTTTTGAATTAACGATTGAGAGAGAGGATCCCACAGCGACAATACTATACACAGGAGCAAATTTCAATGTTTTTATTGAGATATAATTATATCACAAGACATTGTTACTGATTGTATGTTTATTATAACAGAATATATTGCGTGCTATATAACACAAGGCATTGCGTACTATTTATTACACAAGTCATTGCGTACTTTATCACAAGGCATTGCGTGCTATTACACAAGGTATTGCGCACTTTAGCACAAGGCATTGCGGGCTATAACACAAGGCATTGCGTACTATAACACGTACGTCACGAGGGTTCTTCAAAGAACCTTTTTGGTGATAAATGGTTCTTCAGACAAAATCAACGATCAAACGGTTCTTCGTGGTGAAAAGGGGTTCTTAGAGGGTTCTTCAAAGAACCAATAAAGGTTCGCTATATGATCCACTTCGAAGAACCTTTAAAGGTTCTAACTAGAACCTTTTTTTAGAGTGTATAACACAAGACAATGTTAACTATAACACAAGACAAATGTTAACAATAACACAATAAAATGTTAACTATAACACAAGACAATGCTTACTATAACACAAGACAATGTTTACTATATCACAAGACAATGATTACTATAACACAAGATTATTATCAGCCATAAGTCGTTCAAAACTTATGGCTATTATCAGTTATATTATTACAATTATTTGTTATATATTCTTTGTTGTTGAATTAATACGCAGAGTTTAGAGATACGGTTGATCTTTTCATATTACCCATAACAGGACAGCTTCTTCAGCGTGTCATCTGATTTACATCTACTCTGTAACGGGTGGTTATATGCTATACGTCCCATAGGGAGTTTTATGGTCGACACTCTCTATTATGACGTCTATTCTGGAATATGGTATAGATGTGCTAGGTCTAATCTAGCCAATACATTGTCAGAACTAACCAAATAGATGTGTCTGTTTTTCACATTGATATCATGTTAAAACGGAGATTACACTATTGACAGGACAAATTAACATGTGCATTAATACCCCGACTGCGTTTGTTAATATATAGGCTTTCCGCATTGAAAATATTCAGGAATGTTTACCGTTAAAAGCTTATTTCCTTAGTAACAGGGATGGTTAAATAGTCTGAGTTTTAAGTGAAATAGTTTATGGAAGACGTAATTCAATCAACATTGTAAAGTTAAAAAAAAAAAAAAAAAGTTTTCAGAAATGTATGCTGATAAAAGATCTGAAGAAATAAAGATAACTGAATGATAGCAGTGATTATATTATCAAATCTCCCCACTTTTAAACCGATAATAAACATTCCAAGATTGAACAAGTATTTTTTTTATATTGTACACTGCCCTTTAAATATTTGCAATTCCACACTGATATATTATCGGCTGTACATGCATTATGTAAATATTCCCCGAGACCAAGCCGATCAATATCGAACCTTTGTCTATATTATCACAGTCTGCCTTCATGTATAACCCATTATATCAGGCGGACACCCATAGTTAACAAATAAAGAGGGAACATTAACAGAAATGTAGCCTTTCGATTATGTTTTCAGCGTTGTCATAATGCTTTTAGTTTTCCAGCTAAAACAGTCAACATTTAAAGGTCGTGTAGTTGTTGGAATTCAAGGTCATTAAGCTGATATAAGTAAATATAATTGAATACGGCGTTAAACACCAATCAATCAATGAATCAAGTGTAAAAAAAACCCAGCTGCATTTTGTCTCAGCTTTTCAACATTCATTTGCCATTACGAGATCTTGAAGAGGGCAGACTGACTGGTTTATATTTTAAGACTGTACTTAAAGCTATTTAACTCACATATATATTCTGTATATAACTATGATAATAATGATATAATCCAGCAGTAAACAGGACACACACACAACCAGAAATTGTGAAGTGATCCGAGTGTTCCAAATAAATTACTCATTCTAAAAGTAAAAACAGAATGCGTTGGGGATACATTGCCGTTAGTCAGAGGTCGAAGGATCGATACAATACATCGCCCACTCTCACCCAATACCATACAACAATAACCTATCACACGGTAACATTTTGTATAATGTAATGTTTAACTTTTGGCGTAACAATATCGTACGATATTTTACTGTGGTAAGAAATGTTGTGTAAGTGACACAAGGCCTTAAATGCTAGCTAACACATCGAACAGAAATGGAGAAGCATTTTTATGTTACGTCATATGGACCTAGATTATCAGGTTTTTTTAAATTATTTTAGTTTGCAAAATATGTCGGAAGAGAAAGGCATTGAGATAAAAAAAAAAACTTGTCTCAGCGAGTTTATTTATTGAGTATAATGCGATTCATCGGTTTTAATTTATCCGATTCTCCGTGTTTGTCATTGTGATTAGTTTTAGAAATAACTACCATATGTTTTTACAATACAAGTTTCTTATAAGATACGACCTGTCAACTCTAACATCTACCCAAAACCTTAAACACACAATGTACATTGCAATGTGTTAACAATACAGATATGTAATTAACAAGTGGAGTGCAAGTTTAAATCAATCGAATATATTGCGTGATCAATAAAACATTGGGAAGTATGTTGTCATCTATGTTTAATTCTATTTTAGGGGACACAATCTGTGGAGATCGGAATGAGATAATAGAGCTTGTGGTCTAGCTCATTATATATGTATTTTACACTGACAAACTCTGCACCCGAGAAAGCCCTACTGTTGAATAGTTAATAATCCAGGGTGTGATAAGCCGTGTTTTGAACTGGAAGGGATCGCTGGTGACTCAGTGCTGTATTACGTCAGACTACATTAATAACCAACCTCCTAGTGAGCAGGCACACAAAGCCTGTTATGCAGGGTTGAACTCGCATAAATCGTGATTTCTCGTTGCTTAGTTATAGCCGTTCAATACTGGCACCATATACATGTACATGCGCGCCTGTTTACTGCATATTAAAGTAGTAGGTCAATTTGTAGAGCCGCGTGTAACCAGGTACTATTTTTCGTTGGAGGTAGGTCACTGGGTTGCCATGTGTTATACGGGCCAGGCCTAATATAAACCAACGTCCGTTGTTGGTCTCTCATCAACGGCTACTCGAGCATTTCTCTACTTCAGTAGATTGAACACTACAATTCTTTACTTCCAACATGAGAGAAATCGTCCACCTTCAAGCCGGCCAGTGCGGCAACCAGATCGGAGCTAAGGTGAGAATAAATATATAGCATAATATTATAACAATTTTGTGCGTTTCCATTCATTCCAAACTTTTTGGCTGGTAAGACAAGCTACAGTATACCGTTTACTATCGGATTTACCCTAATCTTGATTCTTGTTTATCGTAATGTAGATAATGTACGGTATATAGATGAGAAACATATACTGGCCTTTTTTTTTGCGTTTGGATAATTACATATATATCTAAATGTATAGAGAGACTCGTGTTCGAATTTCGGTGAAGGCTAGCTAAACTTTCTCTCTCTACAATAATAATAAACAAACATATCTATAGTTTGGTTATAACATCCTAACCCTTATTCCCCCCAAAACACAGTTTCGAGAATATGGCATATATCTTGCCAACACTAAAAGTACTCTTGGACTTAGAAATGCTCCCAAAATAGCGTTTGGTCATTTACATTTTAGATATCGATTTTTTGCCTTGTGTCCGCACTTGGTTGGATGTGCCGACTAGCTGTATTTGGACCGCGCAGATGTGGTTCAAAGATTTGACGAATAAAGACATGCACATCCAATAGTTATGTACAACACGATTTCTGGCAGTTTGCTGACTGATTTTTGGTATTATTTTGGTTTTTGGTTATTTCTTTATAGTTCTGGGAGGTGATCTCGGACGAGCACGGAGTTGACCCAACCGGAACATACCACGGGGACTCCGATCTCCAGCTAGAGAGAATCAACGTCTACTACAATGAAGCTACTGGTGAGGCTGTGGAAGAATAACCTAGGCAATAATTCACTATAGTTCAGCTATACATTTTACAATTAAAGATTTCGTATGTTTAATTTAAACATTCTCTCATATAATGTGTCTTGCAAACTGCTAACCAGCAGGCACAAGCGCATGATATAACAAAAAAAAAATAATTGCATCGTTACTGAAACTATGTATATGTGATTCATCGTTTTGTAGAATAACTCGAGTGCCCTTTAACCTTGCTGATTGGGTATGAAGTAGTAACAAGTTATTAAGCTGTTTTTATTTAACAATGACTACATTTGTGTAATTCCTCAATCTATGACATTCTTAGTTTAACCGAATAATAATTAATTTGATTTTTTTTCTATTTCAGGAGGTAAATATGTACCACGAGCCGTCCTCGTCGACTTGGAACCCGGAACCATGGATTCAGTGCGCTCCGGACCTTTCGGTCAAATCTTTAGACCAGATAACTTTGTATTCGGTCAGAGTGGTGCTGGAAACAACTGGGCCAAAGGTCATTACACAGAAGGAGCTGAGCTGGTCGACTCTGTTCTTGATGTGGTCCGAAAGGAGGCTGAGAGCTGTGACTGTCTTCAAGGGTTCCAGCTGACCCACTCTCTTGGTGGCGGTACCGGATCGGGGATGGGAACCCTTCTCATCAGCAAGATCCGGGAAGAATATCCTGACAGAATTATGACCAGTTTCTCAGTTGTCCCTTCACCAAAGGTAAACAAAACTAATTCAAAAGTGAATTTTATTTTAAGCAGCAAGCCAATTTAATTTGCACCTAGTATGTAATGTAGAAACTATTTTATTGTATACTTACTTTCAATTATTCCTAGTTTTAATTTGGTTGATTGATTGGTGTTTTACGCTGTGTGATATATGATTGCAGTGTATTCCAGCAATAATTGACACTAGCACAACCAAAATACGAAGCGTTTCCATAATGTTGAAAAGTTAATTTTCCTCCAGTGCGATTATAAAGTAAAGACATCACTGCTACTCTTCAAACAAACCGCCCTTAGCGACCGGGCTTGTTTTTAATTTGGAGTCGTTTTAATATTTATACTGTAAAAAAGATATATATGTATACCATGAAATGGACCTGTCATTTAAAGGCATGGACATATTGTACTTGCTCTACATTTCTAAACAGTATGTACAAACTATATTGTCACATATACTATATAACTCCAGATAACATCATCATAAGCCAAGAAAAAATTTGGTTCAAATGAAGTTTGAAATTTGTCTTTAATCTGATGTTTCATTATTTGACTGTTATAGGTATCAGACACCGTTGTCGAACCATACAACGCTACCCTGTCTGTACATCAGCTTGTGGAGAACACAGACGAATCGTTCTGTATCGACAACGAGGCTCTGTACGACATCTGCTTCCGAACCCTGAAACTCACCACCCCAACATACGGGGACTTGAACCATCTCGTCTCCGCCACAATGTCTGGTGTGACCACCTGTCTGCGATTCCCCGGTCAGCTGAACGCTGATCTCCGTAAACTGGCTGTTAACATGGTTCCCTTCCCTCGTCTTCATTTCTTCATGCCCGGGTTCGCTCCTCTCACCTCCAGGGGTAGCCAGCAATACAGGGCCCTCACAGTACCTGAACTCACTCAACAAATGTTTGACGCCAAGAACATGATGGCTGCCTGTGATCCCCGTCATGGTCGCTATCTCACTGTGGCTGCCATGTTCCGAGGACGTATGTCCATGAAGGAGGTGGACGAACAGATGTTGAATGTCCAGAACAAGAACAGCAGCTACTTCGTTGAATGGATCCCTAACAACGTGAAGACCGCTGTCTGTGACATCCCACCCCGTGGACTAAAGATGTCTGGAACCTTTATTGGCAACAGTACCGCAATCCAAGAGCTGTTCAAACGTATATCTGAGCAGTTCACAGCCATGTTCCGACGTAAGGCTTTCCTCCATTGGTACACTGGTGAGGGTATGGATGAGATGGAGTTTACTGAGGCCGAGTCCAACATGAATGACTTGGTGTCTGAATATCAACAGTACCAGGACGCCACGGCGGAAGAGGAGGGAGAGTTTGATGAAGATGCTGAAGCAGAAGACGAACAGTAACTTGAAAGGGAACTTTGGAATAAATCCTGACATGGATTGAATTGGATGTACTTATTTTTTTTTTAAATTCTTTTTACTTCATAATCATTATTCATTTTTTATATTTCAAAGGAATATTAAAATTTGAGTTTCATCAAATTATGTTACCTATCTGGCAATTTTGAACCTTTATATTCTCTTTTCTGTATTGTTTTGTGCATATCTTGGTAGTTAAGGGTATCATGCGCAGAACTCGGGAAGATAGGTATTTTGTGCATTGCAAAGTCTGTCATTTGCGGAACTGAAGCTGGGGTCGCACTTTGTACTTGTATCAAGTATTGAATAAGCGTTTCACTTAACAGACAGTCCCGTGTGGTTTAAATTACGTCCTGGCTAAAACTTGTAGATGAATAAAAACGTGTGAAATGGTATAATCGTCTTCTTATCGCCTCCTGTAAAAGTCTCTAGATCTACTTAACATCTTAATATCTATCAAAAAATAATTAAACATCGAAAAGTGTCATTTGTAAGACAATATATCAGACCAATTGATACGCATTTCGATTAATCCTTTAACAGTAAAGTCAAACAAACATTTTGCTAAGAAAAGTATACCGAACACGCTGAGTTTAGTAAGGGGTAATAAGAAAATGAAGTGATCCCTATTAAATTTGATGTTAAAAACAGTTATGACAAGAAGTTTGCAATATAGATAGCTTTCATAATCATGTCATAGCCAATTTAGTAACTTACGTTGGTAACTCGGGTATGATAACCTTTTTCATGGCATATCGTTTGGTCTCATTAACATTGACTAATATTCAAAACATATTTATGATTATCGTTCCAAACAAAGACGGTATAACTCTTTTAATATTAAACAAAAAAACTGGTTAAGAAGAATATTTATTACAAATTCACGTATTTTATAAAGTCAGAAGCGATATGGCATGTACAGTCTAAAATATATACATGAATTACCAAACAGATGTTAACGAGTTAACACTCAGAGAACAATTTTTCATAACTTTTCAGCCTACCTTAACAGGTTCGCTATTTTGTTTTCTTACTTTTAACAATGGAGGATCATTAATTTCCCAACTTACCAAAACACTTCACGTGTTCTGGTTGGATTAGAGTGGCTGTGTTGTTGGTACATTGTCCTGTATAAGGCGGGCGGTTGAATGCAGTCTATTGTTGCTCTGGTGCTCTTGGTTCAAACTGAGAACACGAAGTCTATGTGATTAATGTGTTTATGATGTCTTTTTACAACATCGTCATATTGTCATGCTGTATCGTTGTTTGTTGTCAGTTACTCGAGGGTGGTTCCCATCACGCGTTAAGCTGAAATGATGTTGTGTCAATCATAGCAAAGTCATTAAACCAGTCCTCTGGCTAAGTGCAGTTTGTTTAAAAGAGGGGATAACAAAAAATACACATGCATATGGACAGAAAGCGGTAATATAATCACCAAGGTTGGTAAATCCAATGACAGACCAAATATGACCACAAAGAAAAAAAAAAGAAAACAACATATGTTGAAGCAACTTTCTGGGCGCAGCCATATATGTATACTAACAGTCTTCTGCGTTCTCCGGTACGAAAACACGAATTGTGTCAAGTGATGTGCATTCCGGTTCACATTTGGGTCACGTGACCTGATTCAGCTACATATCGTCCTCCCCAAACAAAAGATTTCACATAAACACAAGATGGCGTTCGACAGGTCACTAGTTCAGATGAGTCGTGTGAAGCTGTGGTGTTTTAACATCCATTCGTAGCGCAATCCGGCATGTTCCCCGGGGAATTGACCACGGAAGATATACCCTTGATTCGAATACAAAATTGTTGAAGTGGACGATAAAGAACTCAATTAAACACTGTTTCAAAACTGTTGAATTAACCCAGGTTTTAATGGAGCAGTATTGCGTCATGGTATAATCCGGTTTTACATGTACTTGCGCACTGCGTAACGGTTTTGATTGGCTGTCACTACCTTAAATGTCTGCCTCGTAAACAGACGGGAGTAGCGTAAGTTTGTCTACTTTAAAACGCGATATAAAGCAAGGGTAAATGTATAGGTCAACACAAAATATTTTAATCTATACTTTGAGACATTCCTATATTAGGTGCAAACACGCATTTTTTATATTATCCCCTCTTTTAATTTATCATTCAAGTTATCAATTGATAGGAGTTTTTAACTTACTCAGCTGATCATAATTACTACCAGATAGATACACGACTTAGTGAACTATATAGACCCATAGTCCGACCGTAATGTACTTCTAAAAGAAATTATATCTGTGCGAAAATGTTTATCGGAAATTAAGAATTTTCCTTAAGACGTAGATTTTCAATGATATCTTTTACTAATCATTATTTATTCTAAAAGTGTTTTAAGAAAATGGACGGTAACCAACTTTTACTATCGAAAACTGGATACAAAATTTATACAAGTGTAGAGGACGAAAGCAACATGGCAAATACATGGAAAGTTGGCATTACGAGATATTCAACGGAGACAACTGTTTTTCTACCTAAACTTATTTGTTTTTATTGCATATTTTCAAAGACAACCATCTGTATTGCACTTGCATTCCAATTAACATAGCCGTAAATTAGTGAATTTAAAAAGCAGAACTGACGTCATTGTTCCAAAAACACGGTAGTTATATCATCTAGTCGTGACTGTCTCCTATTGCCTGCACTGGTGGATGCTTTCATATAAAGCCGAAAGTGAGGATTCCGTTCCCAAGCGAAACAACAACAACAAACAATCGCTTGGACACATCTTCCTTGTACTAAAAACCGGAGTTTTTAAAACCGCATGTCAGCTGACAACATGCTAAATGTATGAGTTACTCCAAAATCTATTTTGAAATGCATACAGCTGATTAACATTGCGCTTGGATGAACAAGCTTGTGTATACGCCGTGTTGTTACAGATGCCTTCTAATACATACACCTATGGTGGGCCAAGTGCGTCTTAAGTCGACACTACATGACGTGAGTGTTTAAAAATGACTAGGTGTTAAAGCAGCCAATCAAATCGCCTCATTTCAAAGAAAAACCTTTTTTTTATTTATTATATCACGTCAAATTTATTGTCTCACG
>JAVFBX010189214.1:0-13580 GCA_034783855.1 Mopalia kennerleyi | reverse complement strand
GTCTTTCATGGCTCCGTCTGAGTGTCAGCTTCCTGGTAATTAGGATATCCCGACGTTCTAGCTACCTTGGGTGGCTTTTCACATCAACACATTGAATGTATTACATAACACCTATTCCAGTGGATTTAATCGCAAACTACCCGACTTATAGGTGACAGAATAAATAAAACATTTGTTCAGTAAGCTGTCACAGCGTTCATGCTTAGGTAATCAGTTTCAATAGAGAAACATAATACGTGTACAACTAAGGAAGTTGGTTTCATTTGATCTCTGTTATAACTACCGCTAAAAGGCTAGCAAAGTTACTTACCCATGAAGTAAAGAATTACTAAACAGACCTATTTCGTTTTCTCACGGAAAAAACAATAGCCTGTTGTTAGAGATGACCAATAATCACAATTTTAATCGATAATATCAGACTCCCCGAAAAATAATTTAGGCCCTTTCTTATAACATCAAAGAACCGTTTTGTCGTAATAGCTCCCTCATATATATATGGTTTTTAAGAACCGTTTTTCCCGTTATGGTTCCATTTTTTCTAAAGAACCCTCAAAGAGCCTTGAATTTATAGAATGTACGTTGTGTTCTAAGAAAACTCTTGTGTGACATGATGTTACAGGATTCCAGAGCAGAATGTTGACATGCTGACACACGGAGATACACAATGGCTAAACTATTGTCTTCAAGGTTAGGTTAAATATAAACACTCTTATGTCTTGATTGGAGTGTACCGTTAGTTGACGAGAAAAGTTCATTATATTTTTTTATAAATATTTCTTCTTGAAAATGTAGGTTTACAACAACCAATCAATACTAATTCCAGACTCGAAAGTCACGAAGTCATTAACTTCCGCTATTGTGACATTGCCAAAACGTGATGCACATTATTTGGCACTGAAGCAAACTGTTAAATAGGAGTCCACAGATTGCTCTGTGTTGCTCATTAGCAGGTTGAGCAGCGGTCATGAGCCAGGTCATCATCTATGGTTCACTTCTACTGCACTTCCGGCACTGTGTTTTATCACCACACCCCTCACTCTGGGGCTGAGGGTTTCTCGCCATAACATTACGACAACAGTATCTCCTGAAACACAGAAACCCGTAATAGCCATATTTTTTTTATGACATTTTACTATATGTTAATCCGCACACTGAGAGTTGACCGCACAATTCGAAAGTAACATGCCACATAGTTTCTCTTGGCACGTTATAATGAATAAAAACGACGATATCTTAGTTGTAATTGATGAATTATTATTTTGCGGAGAATAATGTAATTACGGCTACATGGAGCAGGGCTGATGGTCCCTGGATAAAATATTGTTTTGCTTAAACGTCATTTTGTTTGAAATTCTGATTTAAGGGCCGCTTCCCTGATATGGATTTCGCGGCCATAACGTCTAAAACTTCTGTTGTTCTTTTATACCTTACACGTGACATGGAATCACACCTCACAATTATCCACGGTTAAGGATCCCAAATCCTTCACGCAAGTGGGTCTACTCATTAAGCTACCTGCTGTGTTCGTGTAAATGCCAAATATGTTTTGATTACATAGCATGTGTTGAGTAATTTATTGACGGGGGGTCGGTGTTTCTGACCAAATACGCTAATTACAAGTTTGTCTGAGTGCCGGCTGCCATTCTATCAAGATCAAATGGAATTATCTTTGAAAGGGGGCATTGTTGTTTTTCGCTTGGGATAAATTGTCACCTTCGGTGAACACTTTGAACAACATCTATGCATTTGTATGCGTTTAATTATAATCCCGTAGATACCATCAATCTGGCATCAGACATGACAGGACATAATCTACCCATTAAACGTTTTTATAGTTAATCAAGCTGAGAGATATAAAACATTACATATGCTGCTGACATTTTGGGCGTGGAAATTACAGTTGGCGATTTATTTTTTGGATATCTTGTTTTCAATGCGGCTTGGGAGGGCCATCTCCATTGCGGTAATGCTCCCATAGCTAATCGACGACCATGAAGCCGATCTAATTGTATGATGTATTTGTATAGGTCCTGTCATGTCAGTGTTTATTTCGCAGCATCCATGATGGTTTCTTTTGCCAAATGGGCTGGCAAATCACCTTAAGTACGGCTTCAAACCCCAAACAAACAACAAACAATAAATGTGATTGTATTCAGTATGTCAAAATGAAAAAGGCTTCTAACGATACATATATCCAGTTTTATATCTTGTTTTCCCTTGGTGATCTAACCCCCAAAGTGAAACATGAAGCCGATCTGTTTCTGATGTTTATTGATTTAGTACTGCCTTTGTCCCAGTGTCTTTCTACGTTGCCAGTGGCGCCGAATGTCATATTGCGCGCCTTCAAATTAGTAAAATAATGAAAGTAGGGCGCTAAACAGCAATCAAAACAAAAAACAATATTTGTGAATTTATTAAGTAGGTCGAAAAGGTTCATGAAATATCCACGTGTTTGTTTGCAAAATGTTTGTTAAAACACAACAGTTGAGTAACCGTGGCAACAAAGCAAAGGCCTTAATCACGGAACCAAACGGCGCCTTCTGCCAGCTGTATTACATTCAGACGTTAGTGACGGTTAACAAATGTGTCATACATTCAAATAAGGAAGTCATGTAGCCACTGAAACTTTTCAATTATCATGTTGACTTGGCTTACAAATCATAAAACTAGTATAGCACAACTGTGCGCATGTAGAAGATATAGATTTCTAACAAAATATATCACTTAGTTTTTAAATATTTATCGGTTGGGTGTTTTATTAGCCGTCAAATTGGAGACTGCAATGCTCAAGAACTATATGAACCAGTTAATCCTGCGTGTTGACCAATTAATGAAACAAATAAGCACATAATAGTTGAAATAAAAGCGAGATGAGGGTATGCTTTGTTTAATTAGTTTGATGAAGTTCAGACAGATATAGCAGGTGAAAAGTGCTAACCTGGTGAGTCATGTTGTTTTCGTGATTTTACAGAACATCCATTATTATGTCCCAAGCAGTAAAAACACCTGTACCTATAATGTAACAGTTTTACACTTTGTTGATTAAATAATAATCCAGGTGTTTTCCTGTCATCTATGTGACAAGAGAGGGTGAAAAAAGGGGATTACCAATTACCATTGACACAAGTGCCATATCCAATTATGTATTTATCTTCAGTCCGTCTATTGTTGCAATATGTAAGGTCAAGTGTTAACACAAAGGACCAAAATGTAAATCAAATCATTTGTTTGAGGGCTGGGAGTTCAGTATTCGGAAAGATGTCCGTAATCCATAATTTTTACGATAAGTGCAATCCACAAAAGTATGTTGCATTGTAACTCAATATTTCAAATACGCATGATTTTAAAACAATATCGAGTCTGATGTTAGAAACTTTTATAAATTGGAAAATTCCCACAGTATGCCTTATTGCTCCCTGGCTATTTTCGTGGGAATAGAGTATGTAACTAAGTTTCTTTAAAACCGACCACCAGAAAACCAGATAACGTCAGATCTTTTACGTTACGTCTTCTGAACTGATTTGTTGTAGGTGTATTTCAGTTTAATTCTACGGGTGTTAACCGAGAGAAGCGATATGGGTAAATCATAGGTAATGGAAAGCGAAGCTAAGCTCGAGAAAAATAACGGAAATTTGCCCGACGAGTTCTAAAAGTTTTATTTAATAAAAAGACAGGATGTGCACTTTGCCGTATACCATATATAGTATAAGACATTATTGATGTTTTTATAAACTGTGTACTTTGGAACCATAATCCATAACGATATGTTCGCGTAGAAAGGTCTGAATTTAAGCTGCTATTGGGGGGGGGGGGGTTGTTACATTGACTATATTCCAAACACTTTTAAGGAGAAAACATCAGATCGGATCAGACTGGATTATGATTCCTGTGAAGTTCATTGTGTAAATAGTTATCTGGAAGGAACGAGGTATCCATTCCCATCCACATTTTTCCATAAAAAGAGAGGAGGTACCAAAAGCCATATACGACCGTGGAACCCTTATACCTAACTAATTCAGAGCTTTCTAAGCAGGTATAGCACGAAACATCGTCCACAAATATTTTATATTAACCATGATCTGGACAAGTGAAATTGTTTTATCCAGGGACCATTATTCCGGATCCATGCAGGCGTAATTATATTATTCTCCGAAATATAATGTTCTGGGATAAAAATTATTTCGTGCTAATTAACACTTGATGCCACATCAATTGTAACCGATTCATTCCATTCCATAAACACAGCCGTCTCTAAACTAGGCTGTTATATTATCCTGAATATAGCTAATATGTAACAAGTCAACTCATAAATGTGAATAACAACAGTATATTCAAGAAAACAATGATAAGGCACTTTATAAAACAATACACTCTACATATGGGAAAACAATAATACATGTATATTCAAATAACAAGTTTTAGACACTCTCTGAAATAATTCACTCTACATATGTTTTAGCACTGATTGAAGTAATTTTTAAAACAAATAAAGATTGTAAACGAAATAAGTAAATAAGATATAAGTCTTAGCACCATTTGTAATTATATTACATTGTCCGTTTAACATCATCGCCACTGTCAATCATTCAAACCGCTTATCGGAATTCTCACAAAAATGAAACATAGATGTGTGTTCTGCTTCGTGGTAAAAAAAATAGTTCTGAAAACTTGTCGTCCGTAAAACCGTCTAAACAAAACTCATTGGTATGGGTAGGTAAGTAAGATTCCTTCAGGTCTAATTTCTGTCTTTTTGAAGAAATCCTGACTTCGGTTTGAAATGAATTGATCATATCCCCTTGATTGGCTGACGACATGTGTCTCTTCCGTTTGGCGGACTTCATAGGGCTCCTGAATCGACAACTGGTGATATTCTTCACATCTCGAACATTGACTTTCATAAATATCGATAGAATAGTCAGTGTTTGACGTTAAACAATTTGCGAATTCGCAATCCACCGGACTATTATTGACATTTTGTGTATGCACATCCAAGACCGATGTATAAACCGTAGGATTTATTTTATGGACCGAAACCTCCACTGCTGGTAGGTCGAACGGCATTTCTTGTAAATCCAAAATATTGACGACATCAACTGGAAAAAGTACTGTGTCTTCAACATCTAAGGATTCTGAAATTACAAAAATAAACAATGGTAAGTTAAGTTAAAGAACTTGGAAATAAATAAACTACATAAATTTAAAAGCAGATATATCCGCGGATTTTTTTAATATATTTTCACTTTTGTTAGCACTAAGGACAGTTTACTGCATAGACTAAACAAATAATTAAGATCAGACATTAGTCAATAATCATGACCGTCAGAATGTTGTGTTATTCTCCGCACACGTGATGTAGCGTTAAAAGATATAGACAACTTGTTATGTTATCTCGTTTTCCCTGATACATTCAATTCAAATGTAATGCTTATTACACTCTTAGAAAAATATGGCTGTAATGAAACCCTTTAATGCTTTTCAGCCATGGCTTTGGTGGAACCCACCCTTATAACATCAAAGAACCATTTTTGTCGTAATGGTTCCACATATATGGTTCCATCTTTCCTACCGTTTTTACCGTTATTGTTCCATACAGATGGTTCCATCCTTTCTAAGCATTATCGAGTGTACTTTGTGTAAAAAGAAAACTCTTGTGTGACATGATGTTACAGGGTTCCAGATCAGAATGCCGACATGCTTACACAAGAAGAAATACAAAAGTTAAACGGATGTCTTTAAAGTTAGGTTATATATAAACATAACATAAAAAATATATAAACAATCATATTTATTCTTGAACGTGTAGGTCTAAACACAACAACACCAAGCAATACTAAGTACAGGCTATATTTCAAATGTTAGTAGCTGTAAATCAATTCGACAGCCACGAAGACACAAATTAGGGGTATTGTGACATTGTCAAAACGTGATGCACATTATTTCACACTGAAGCAAACTGTTAAAGATAATGCCACAGCTCTGTGTTTCTCATTAGCAGGTTGAGCAGCGGTCATGAACAAGGTCATCTATGTCTGGTTCACTTCTACTACACTTCCATTAACGCTTTGAAACATTGGCATAACTTTTTATAACTTCGATTTTGGTACATTTGTTTTGCTTTTGGTGCCGTCAGTAAACTGGGCATATCAAAAGGTCTCTGTTTTGCTTCACGTGCGATGTTATCTGGACAAAACACATATATTGTTCGTACCCGGAAGTACCATATAATACATGCAACCCACCCGTTGGTTTATGTATGATCAGTAAGTGCAAAAACAACAAGACTAGCCCTGCTAGTTTGGCTGTTTGATATATAAGAGATTTTAGCCTGTGGTGAAACTTTGGCGAGCTCTCTGTTTTCTCACCACAATCCTCACCCAGGGGCTAAGCTGAGGGCTCATCACCCCGGGGCTAAGCTGAGGGCTCCTCACCGTAACATTCCGACACCAGTCGAGTGAGGGAGGAGGGGGGCCCACACAATCTAATCCCCTGACTTGCTGTGAAAAGTTTAATCAGCTTTGATATATCATTGTAACCTGTTTATTCAGCTAATGCCCAAACAATCATATAGACCACCTGAGACACAGAACCTCGTAAAAGCAAAATAATCATGACATTTCACTGTATGTTAATCGGCACAGTGATCCGAAAGTAACATGTCATATAGGCTTTCATAACACGTAATAATGAATAAAGGGGACGATATATTAGTTTTTATTTTAAAGAAAACTATACCACTTTGTATATCAATCTACCAATGTAAATGTAACTAATTTGGTGTTCATTTATTTAATGAGGATGGACCAATAATATACTTATATAGTTCCAGGGAAAACACAAGAAAAACAAAATGATGTAAACAAACAGCTGGTATAAGCATGCACACTTTTTTCAGTGCATGGAGTCCTGAAAGAATTTTGTTGTATCGTTCTTGTAGAGTACGTGACATATGTATCTTCTCATTAAAGCGGTATTTGGTGTTTTAAATGATATGGCTTCTATAGAGTTTTCTGTGGTTTATTAAATACCAATGTCATAGGGCCCAGCAAAATAAAAAAATCTAGAATTGGCACCGACTTCGTTCTGGCCGATATTACTCTGATCGCAAATCGACGCACAGAGAATAATTGATCTACTAGTATATAGCTGTAGCGTACACGATTACATCATCTCACTTAAATGTAACTTGAACTTCAAAGTGGATAGTTTAGATTCCTGAAACAATATATAAACAAGTACCTGTAAGAAAAGTGTACGCTAGTATTGTTCGTAATCGTTATTGATTATTCAGCTAGCAAATGATATAATTGTACTTATATGACCTTTGGTACTTTATCATTATCCATTATATTGACATATCCAAAGCATTGTTTCTACACCATATAATTTAAAATCAGATACATCAGTTATATCATATATAGTAGGAATTATCCTTTTCCCAAATACTAGTACGTAATTCCATGATAAATGTTTACGGGCCTTTCTCTATAAATATTTGAACACCAGTAATTCTTGATTGTTTTGTCATTTTCTTTAATCTTTAGAAACAAATATCATCACATAAATTGAAGTAGACTAAGGATTAATTCCATAAAGTCTTATTGGGATATTCGCCAACTGTAACTTTTACGCCCAAAATGTCAACCACCTCTGAAATGTTTTTATATCACTCAGCTTGATTAACTATATAAACGTTTAATTGGCAGATTATGTTTTGTCTTTTCTGATGCCAGAGAGTTCAGCGAAGGTGATAAGTCACCCAAAGCTAACTTGAGTATTAACCGACAATGGAAAAACAACAATGCTCCCTTTCAAAAATAATCCCCCCCCCCCCCAAAAAAAAAAAAGATCTTCACATAATTTGAAGTAGACTTAGAACTAATTTCATGCAGGAATTCCATAAAGTCTTATTGGGTTACTCGCCAACCGTAACTTCCACGCCCAAAATGTCAACCACCTCTGAAATGTTTTTATATCACTCAGCTTCATTAACTATATAAACGTTTAATTGGTAGATTATGTCTTGTCTTTTCTGATGCCAGATAGTTGGAATGTATGGGATTATAATTAAAGATAGGTGTTGTTCGAAGTGTTCACCCAAAGTGACAAGTCACCCAAAGATAACTATAGAGTATTAACCGCCAATGGAAAAACAACAGTGGCCCCTTTCCAAGATAATCCCATTTGATCTTGATAACTTGGCAGCCGGCACTCAAATCCACTTGGGAGTGGTTAGTTTGCTCAGAAACACCAACCCCCCGTCATTTAATTACTCAGAACCTGCTATGTAATCAACACATATAGGGCGTTAACAAAGAAACCCAGCATGTTACTAAATGAGTAAGGGCGTAGGGAAAGGATCGTGAGCCGTTGATAATCGTGAACAACAACAATTCTAGGTTACGTGTAAGGTATAAAAGGACAACAGAGGTAATGCGTGGTCAGTCATTGTCGTACCGTCACAGACAGCACATAACAATATATTGTCAGAATGGACTTCCCATTAACGATTCGATCATTCACATCTACCGTGGATTACACCACGCCCTTGTGCGTGGATACTAACATAGTATACCAAATAGATGAGACGAAATTTATGGGATTACAGGAAAGTTCACATGCCTCAGAACCGACCCTGATGGTTGATTGTAATATAACATGGATCTCAAATAACACATGTGATGATATGACCAGAAGTGCAATAATTGATGAAGATAACCAGGACCTTTATAACTTAATAGGTAAGTTACCATTTATATAATCTATCCACAGGGAGCAATGACAGAATTTTCATGTACTTTTATTGCAAATATTGAACGGCATTCTGTACAAAACCAAAGCTAACAACATGGGTTGTTTCTTTCCCCTATTGTATATAATTATTATATCCTTTGTACGTTTTATTCATTCCTCAATTTATGTATTCTCACCGTTGATTATTTTTTTGCATTTTAGAATCCTTAGATGTTGAAGACACAGTTATCTTTCCAGTGGATGTCTCTGTCAACATTTTAGATTTACCAGAAATGTCATCAGAATCATCAACAGTAAATCTTTCTGTTCCCCCTCAAAATCATATCGTCTTCACGTCCGTCTTGGACTTGCCAGAGAAAAATGACCAGGATAGGTTCTTCAATTGTGATTCCTTGAGCTGTTTGACACCAAAGACTGACTATTCAATAGATATACATGAAAGCCAATCTCCAAAGTGGAAAGTGTATCACCAGGTGCCCAGTTGTCGACTCACAAACATTAAGCAAACATCCAAACGAAAGAGACACCTGTCGTCTGCTATTCAGGAGGACCCGAAAGACTTGATTCAAACGGAACACCGGATGTCTTCAAAAAGAAGGAAAATAGATCTGAATGAATCCTGCTTATCTTATTCCTCTAGTGATTATTGTTTAGACAGTTTTATGGATGGCATTTTTTCACAAATGCCGTTTTACCATGAAACAGAACACACACCTAGTTTCTGTTACAGTCCCGACAAGCGGTTTGTGTGATCGACAGTGGCCATGAGGTTTAGCGAACAATTCGGATATATGTTTACACCTGGTGCTAGAATTTATATGTTATTTCAGTATTTAATTTACAATCTTTGTTGTTTGTTACTTTTGAAGCAGTGCTCTCATATATATACGCTTGTTTTTTTTTTTAACAAAAATACATATAATCCAAGTGAATATATATTGTTTCTTTAATCTAATTCTACTGTGTTTATTTGTTTCATATTTTGATTTATTTGTTTGGGGTTTATTCAAAGTTAGATGACATCAAGTTATGTTTTCCGGTTACGACCAGTGCCAATGAGATCATTAATGTGTTATTGACACACTTTTAAAACAGATAACCGGCGGATAAGTGCCCAATTGTCGACTCACAGACTTTTGATTATTATAGGTTATTGGATTGCATGGTTCTGTATGGACGAGTCCTGGCGCTGCTGGAAGCTGCAAGCTTGCGAGCAGCTTTCATGCGCCAGGGCGAGTAAATAAAATGAATAAAATCAACATAACACGCACTAAAACAAACTTTAAAATTGTTAATTTCTTTGTATCTCTTTCTTTGGTCGGATTTTTAATGGTGAAACGCCGAGCGCACAAATACGATGTAAACAGACTGACACTCCAAAATATTACGTCACGTGACATGTGAGAAAGTTGAACGTACAATTATTCAACACTGCGCCTACAAACAGACTGATGTAACCATGCTATGACCAGGCCGAAAGAGAGGAATTTGATATTTTGACAAGGACTGCGTGAGAGTGATACACTTGAGCATATCTTAGCACACGAACTGAGAGACTGCAAGACTGTAAAATCTGCCTTTGTTCCAAGTGGTCAAGCTTGTGCTCATACTCATCCTGGATACTTGAATTATTCCAATGTTTTTTTGGTGTGGATAATATAGAACTTTATGTGCTAATACTATACAGACTGTGGGTTTTCTTTTCTGACAACGGTTTGTGATTTTGTCGAATAGCGACCGCCTTGCCGTTTTCACCACGTATTATATGAAATATAATCATATTTTACTTTTGGATCTAGTACGTTTTCCGGGATCGGCGTCAACTAGGTGAATTAAGAGGACCGTCAACTGGAAGATATACAGTATGCCGGCCTGGACAAACAATCTGTTCGACATGATGGGGTTACGGGAGTTCATCGATCTCAGCCGCAGCTCAGAGGCGATGTGTGTAGGCGGACAGTCATCTCTGTGAATGCCGTCCCTATCATGCCCTAGCGGCACATTATAAAAAAAAATCTGTTCAATCAACTTCTGTTGAAATTCACAGTGAAACATCTCCAAATCTAAGGATTCTGTGCTTATCATGACCTCTTAATCCAAAATTTTCCCCCAAAAGTTTAAACAGAAAACTGTATAGATTTTGTGGTGTAAAAGGAAATATTTGTCTCTCTTCGAATTAGTTGCATTTTATTTTATTTTTTGGATTTAAGATGTTCATGCACCTTATGAAATATTCGTGAACAAGTAAAGGGAAATCGATGTCTGAGTTTAAAAAAATTAAATGAAATACAAAGAACACAAGGTAAGATAAAAAATAATATTTCAACCTTATTTCATGTATTTTTAGTAGTCCGAAGGGCTCAGACGATAGTTTTCGAGTTATTCTCTGTTCAAGGACAAAAACTAAAAAAAAGCCGTATCAAAAACAAGACGTCAGGGCCACTCGGACTAGTATTTTAGGTGCCGGCCACCTTCGTTTTTTTTACCATGGTTTCTAAAGACACAGGGCCGTACGTGTTAGCAAAACATCTCGGCCAGATAAACATTTAGACGCATTTCTATCATTTATTTTACTGACCTTGTTTATTTTCACACAACCAGCGCTGTTGTTGCGATTCATTGAAACTGATGATAGCTTCTTTGTGACTCAATAAAACTGTTCGTGTAATGAATGACTCAATCTCGTTTGTTACCTTTTGAAATTGCGAAAAAATTGTCTTCTTGTGTGTCTTAAAATGGCTCACATAGCTCTTTTTATTTCCGAGTCAGACATTTCAGTCAACGGCTGTCAAATCGTCGGCCATTTTTTGTACGTCTGCTTGCTTTCAAATACAAAGTAGCCCGTCACATGTCTGACGTCAGAAAGATCGGTGTCCAATATCGTGCGATTTTGGACAGTTGTACTTTGTACATAATATCGCAGGGATGGACAGTTAGGTGTGTAATAATGTGCAATATGTAAACCGAGAGAGGGAGAAGACTTTATGTTTTGATGGTTTGTAGAAGATTGAGTTCTGAAAGAAAGCTAATAATTGAGGAAATTATTTGTGATGCATTAAGCGCTCTGATCAGGCGAATACAATTTTACATTAATATGGTTGTGGAATATCCTCTGGAAGGAATTAGGGTTCATGCCTGTCATACGGTTAGTAAAATGTGCGACTGCAGAAACACTGTTAGTTATTGACGTTTGTCGAAGGTACATACCTTTCTGAGCATCCTGCTAACACGTACGCCCTGGGCTGCAGTTAAACGGGCGTACCAGCTTGCATGACCCTAATAAAAATCAGAACACCCTGAGAAAAAAGTCTACACGAACTTATTATCCACCAAGCCACAGTATGTGGGGTTGTATTCACTAAGAAAACCATTAGAACATAGGTTCTGCGTCCATACACTCTTTGTTTGCATTCCGATTTACCTCCTCTGACGATTAGCGATGCCATGACAATGGGGCTTTCAGTCCATCGAAATTGGCCAAAGACGCTGCTTTAAAAGGCTTATCAAAAGGATGTTTCCGGTATTTTAGCGTCATTAAATTGAACTAATTTTGTGTCAACCAAAAATCGATTTCTAAATTAAGTATTATTAAATTAACAAAATGAAATTTGAAGCGGAGGCGGCCATGTTTGTTTATATATTACCCGTGAACTCTAGTGACATTCGAAATCTCACACAATGTACGGGTTTTTACCCTCTGCTAATTGAATAAACAACGAATTTGGTTGACGGATAATAAAATACTGTATTTATGAATGTTGTTATTGTACCAGGATAAATAAGCAAAAAGCCGTTAAGCTGGTCAGTAAGGAAAAAAAACGACCTTGCTTCACGCCACAGGAGAAAAAGTCTCAACCGTCCATGCCTCCAGGTAGACCTATAATATCAGATTGTTTCTCTGAACCTTACCGCGCATCGGAACTTATTGATTACCATCTCAAACCAATTCCCATCAACTGGCATTCCAGTTTTATTAAAATTACCGAGGACTCCCAACCAAGTTATCTGAAATTTAGGTTGAAAAAGACGTCATATTTGGTATTATAAGTTCGTCTGCTTTTCGCTTTTGGTTGCTAGCTATTCGAAGGGGACAAGTAATAATTTCACAGAAAATAAAAACTAGATTTTAAGAAAAACTCTTGGTGATTAAGAGCTGAGAGTTTGCACACCAGAAGTAATCAACGATGTCTGCAAAATGGTGTAACCATGTCCACGCCATGTCGTAAAAGATTAGCTGTCGGAAAGCAGTTTGAAAAGCTGTCTGCGCGATAACTCATTAAATATCACAGATAGCTACTTGAAATTTGCTGACTTCGGAAAATAGCCCTTATTTTATACATAAAAGGTAATCAACGCTGACTACACGATGAAATATCCATTTCCAACCTGTGTCGTTTAAAACGTATTTTTGAATAGCCGTCGTTAAACAGTCCAAATAACTGTCTGCTCAATACATTTACAGCCTACAAAGTATTTAACGCTGTCTACAAGATGAAGTAACCGTTTCCATCTTGTATCGTATACAAATGTATTATTGAATAGCCGTGGTAAAGCAGTAGAATCTCTATACACAAAATTAATGTCGATATTGAGGCAAAACTTCGTTCTGTAAAAGTTGTCAGACTACTGAGATATTGAAACTGTTGGAACTCAGTTTGAAATGTTATGATTTCGAGTTCAAGGACCCAATATACCGGCATATTAAGGTAGAAAGTTGACTCCGAACTTTGGAACATGAAGCCCTAGGAGTGTGTGCTAAGCAGCCCCCGCTGTATATCACAGAGATACCTTGGTCTCTTTTATTAATCAGCATAACCGAAACATTTAAC
>JAVFBX010189203.1:0-13583 GCA_034783855.1 Mopalia kennerleyi | reverse complement strand
TTTGATAAAAATCGGATAAAATTTAAGCCAGATATTGAGCGGAAACTGACTGACTCCGCCCGCCCGCCCGCCAACGTGAATACATATTACATCCTGTCTTACAACAGGCGTATAAAAATGTGGATAAGTTTTGCCCCTTGTGGAACATATTAGCTAACCTTTGATTGGTTGTTTTTCAGCCTGTGAGCTTCGTCCACCACTAGCACTGCCCAATCCACAGAGCCAAGACAAGCATGGTCAATACTGATCAATTCGTAGGATGTCAATAGAACGTGGAACTTGACGGAGCATCCCTGTTTCATACGAGTGGCTCTAGGCCCTCCCTTTATAGCACCCTCCTCAAACGAAAATTCATGCTCCCTGAAAAACAAATGAAACAATGAGAACAAGACAGTTTAAATGAATTCAATAGTGTTTGTTTGATTGATGTTTAACACCATGCTGAATGCTATTTCCCTCATCTGACAGCAAGTCAGCCAAGGGGTGAAGAAAACCAGACTTGACGTAAAAACCACCCCCCTGATTGCCAGACTCTCTCATATACCTGATGGCCTACAAACAAACTCAATTCGGTGAAGGGTAAATTGAGGCAGGATAAGTAAGCGCTCATGCTTCCATTAAGCCACGCCCCCCATTAGATCAGGAGGCTCTCCAAAACTACAAAAGCGAGTCTACATATTTACCTGATCACAGTTCTACTATCCTTGTCCCCCACATAGGTTACGACGTACAACTCTGGAGCCCAAAACTCAAACTCTCGCTCCCAGTTGATGATGGTTGAGAGAGGAGCACTGACTAAGAAGGGGCCTCTGCAATGACCCTGTTGACATAGAGAACAAACTATCATCAGTCACCCAAATACATTAATTTATATTTTAAATATTACGGTGAAAAATAAAATTATTTATCGCTTCAAACCTATAACAAATTTCAAAACACAAGCAGGGATTGTATGTTTGACTGGAGTTGAATGCCCTACTTAAGGTTATTTCATCTCCCAAGACTGCGTGCCAGCCCAATGGGTGAAAGAAACCACCCTTGACAATACAGGACATAATACAAAGACATCACAAACAGATCAGCTTTATGTTGCCTCTTAGCTCTTAGTGCACCAGAGCAACAGGAAGCTCCCTCCCAACCCTAATTGTCAAGCAAAAAACATGGAAACAAAAGCTTAGATTCTTATGTTTGTAAAACATCGGAGAATTATGATGTGATTTTGAAAATAAAATCAATCTCTAAATACCTTAAAACTTCTAGCACTCTAATTTTGGGACAGTCTCATAAAATTAACACGTTAGACCCCTTGTGGTAAACTCTATTTCTCTGTCCCAACTTATAGAAGTTTTAGGGTATGTGCCTACCTCTTTATAGAGAGAGGAGAGGAAGACAATGGTCTGTATAGTTTTCCCCAGTCCCATCTCGTCAGCCAGGATTGTGTCGGTACCATTAGCCCAGGAATAGCGTAACCAGTTTAAACCCTCTAACTGATATGGGTGGAGGGTTCCACCTGTCTCCTCTATATAATCTGGCTGCTTCTCAAACTTCTTGCGTAACTGTGGAGAAAATTTTAATGATTGGTTTACAGAAAAACAAAAACAGTTACACATTTGATTGGCTGTGTGTTGACTTGTAGCTACAAGATCCCCAGTCCGTAGGAAGCGCACTCCAATGATCAGCAGAACAAAAAGGGTGATTTACAGAATTGGCCGGTATTTAACGCCATGGGTAAGGCTATTTTTATTGATGGGACAGCGGTGTACTCCACTAATACTGGACACAAGTACAGTCGTAAAATGTGAGGTTTATTGATACTGTTGTCAAGGTAATCTTCCTCCAGTGCTAAGTTAGGACAGCGTCACTACTCTCTAAACAAACTGCAGTTAGCCAAATGGCCACAGAATTAGGTTGTGTTGTGTCAAAACTTGGGCATTGTTCCACAAAGCAATCTGAACCTTAGTTGAGTTAAATTACCATGACGACACAATGCCTTCAGTACTGGTCGCCATGACAGTTCAGAGGACCTTTGGTGGAGATGGATTTGTGGAACAACCCTCGAGACCAGTTACTCACATCAGAGGTGGGGACAGCAGGGGGGCCCCTCGATACTTCAGATCTATCCTCACCCTTCTTATCTTTATTCTTCTTCTTGGACTTTTTGGAGGATTTCTTGGTTACTGGATCTGGTGTGCCAGACACCAATTGTCTGCGCAGAAAACAAACATCATTAAACAAAACAAAAATGCCATTTAATTAAAATTCATTAACTTGTCAGTGGAATTAACTCAGGTCTTTCTTTGAAAGAGAAAAAAATATGCCACCCTCAAGTATATTATTTTATAATATGGCAGAGTATTCCAACAAGAATTGACAAATTATAAAAAAATTTTAGCATCACAAGATTTGTTTGAAAAATAATTTTCCTCTATTACTAAATGAAGACAGCATTGCTAGTCTCTAAACAAATTGAGTTTATGCAGAAGACTTGTACGAGAAACTTCTATAGCTGAGCCATAATTTACATGATGCACAATGGGAGTTGGCCACAATATGTATCTTTTCAATGCAATTACAAGACATTTGACCTACATTTTTCATGAAAGAATAAAAAGCTACTCACCTGAGACAATCATAATCTTCCATGGCTTTCTTGAGATTAACCAATTCTAGCTCCTCGTTTTCCCAGGTGGCCTGATCGTATGGCAAATCACGCCATTTGACCAAATACCACATCACACCAGCTCGAGTGTTTCTGTACAAATAACATAGATATAATACAGCTTCCATTTATAAGTATTACAAAAACAGAATATCACTGGAGTTCATCTTACATATGGCATCACAGGTTTTGCGACACATGATGTCATTATCTTACCACAATCAATTTCTAAACCATAATTAAATGGCTACAATGGATTTCATCTCGTGTTTATTCTGGTTGTGACATTTTAATACAGCTGCTTACACCACTATAAAGCATACTTCATCAGATAACACACACTGTACTGAAGATAAAAAAAACCCCAAAGACTTCATCAATCGTTATTGTTCATCCCAACTTTTAAATTCCTGTTAAAATACTGGACAAACGGATTCTAAAAATAGCAAATAAACACTACACTTGTTCATTTTTGCATACCTATGATTGATAATTCTGTGAATTTCCAACCACTCCGGTCGGACGCCATAACGATAGAATTTCTCTTCCAAATTGTGTATATCATCTTCACTCTTCTCTTTCCGTGTAATTTTCTTGGCCTTATTTCCTCCATAACTGCTGCCGTCCTCCAGAGGTGGAGGTTCATCCATGTCATACTTACGGATATAGTTTCTGAACTTTGCAGGGTGGTAAACATCCAGCTGTAAATAATCAGTGTAACTATGATTTTTTATTTGATTTGGGTTTAATTTGGTGATGGAAACCACCCCCGTCTGGCAATAAACAGTACAGGACCAATAAGGTCAGACAAAGACATCCGACAGATCAATTCATGTTGCCCCTGTTAAAGTGTCATGTTAGAAACTGTCCACAGTAGGGCTCTGAGATACTGGATATGGTCAATGATAGTTGACATTGGTATATCGTGGGCTGAGGACTAACTTTTATGAATTTTACAGTTAACCTATTGATAGGGATCTAAGGGCTAACAAGTTCTATGTAACAAAGTTACATTTCATAAGGCAAGTAATTCCATGAGAAAATGCGAAAGTAATTTATGGTTATCAATAGAAAAACATGACATGGGTAACTTTCAACCTCAATTATCTCAGTTCAAAGAAAAGTGGACATAGAACTAGTTAGTTCTCAGCTCACGATATGGCTGCGATGTACTCCATCCAGTTCCTCAAAAAAGGGCATGTCCGTCAAGGAAGACTAAAGGTGAACTCTTTGTTACTGGGTTAGGGTTAACACTAAGCCCAACAATAAACCTAAAGATAACAGTTAAATTGACATCATATCTTACAGGACAGACAACAAATCCTCAAACACACAACCATAAAACGCAAAGTATTTTATTCTAAAATTGATGTTTCTCAATATGGTAAACTACGATTGAAACATATTATTTGTAGAAAGGGGTGCTTACTACAATAGCATGATTGACTTCCGACAAAAAACCAAACGTCTTACCTGAAGCTCTGATATCCAGGAACAGTGCCAGTATGACATATCCAACCATTTGATGAAAAACTCTCGCGTCGGTTTGTGGTCAAACTAAAAAATAAAGTTTGACAAGAAGATTATTTAACTTTGGCTCTACTTTCTTTGATATGTAATAGCTTACTGAAGTGTTAACTCCAAAGGTTGTAAGACGAACAGCTGGCTCCTAAATTGCTTTGGCCCTGTGGGGGAGCAGGTTGGCCAGTCCTGCAGAATACTCTCCCGGCTTCCTCAGTCTATTGTACGAGGCGAGAAAAGAGGAGCTTTCTGTTACCCTGGTGTTCTCAGAGCTAAAGCTAAACTGGAAGCTGATCTGTTTGTACATTTTGTATTCGTCTCCGTCGTCATATAAGTGAACTACCCTTGAGTACGACGTTATACACCAATCAAACAAACAAACCTAAATTGCTTTGTGTAGTTTAAAGAGAGTCTACAGGTGAGATGTAAGTTTACCTTAATTTATTAAGACAAGATTAGATAATCTTTAAAAAACACAATAACCTCTTTTTGTGGCAGTTGAGTTTGAATGATTTATCATTTACAATTGACATCTGTTTGGTGATTAGGGTTTAACGCCGTACTCAAAGGTATTTCATTTCCGGGACAACTGAATGTTCATTTCATGAAATACAGTGGAAAACCTCAAGGAAAACCGGTACATCAAAGTAGGATTACAAAACACTACAAAATTTCATTCGTTTGATTCGAGTTAAACTTACTTTATAAGGTGTTAGCTAAATGGGTGAAGGAAACCACCCTTGACGCCCCTGACATAAACAAAGACAAGACTAGCAAAGCACAGGACAATACAAAGCCATCCCAGACAAATGGCTTCATGTTGTCCATTATCTGAGACAAAGACATTTTAATAAACTTACTGTCTTTTTTGTGGGGCTGTGTGTATGATCCAACTCATCCTCCTGTTTGGGCGGTTCCATCCATCGCCATGTTAGAATCTTAGCCACTTTTCCTTTCAAGGATTGACACTGAGGAAAATAAAAAAAGTAAGAATTAAAATTCACTACATTCAAGCAAGTTTCATTTTGCAATATTAAAGTTTTCATTTAATACCCTAAAACTTCTAGCAGTTGGGACACTTTTATTTTGGGACAGTCCACAGAAATAACATGTAAGACCCCCTATGGTAAAGCCTATTTCTCTGTCCCAACTGCTAGAAGTTATAGGGTACTTAAATATAATAGTAAATATAATAGTAAAATAACAGACTAAATTTTTTTTGATAATTGTTTAAATCAAAAGGTTCTTGAAATTTTGATCACAAACAATAATCAAATTGCCTCTAGGAAGAATAAAATCTTACTGAACATCTGGGACAGTTCCAGTCTCCATCGGGTATTATTGTCATGGGTGGGCTTAGACAATGTGTGTGGTAAGCTGAGGGACATGTGTCACAGCACAGCAATTCACCTCCATCCTTACACACGCGACAGAACTCCATATGCTCATCTTCCTCTTGTTCCTGGATTCCCTCCCCTTCCTAAAACAACAACATATCAATTTCAGGTGTCTGTTTTCCTTTTTTTTTTTAATTGGCTAATTGTTAGGTATTTATAAAAAAATTAGCAGAGGTCATCAAAACAATCGTAAGTACATTTCTAATATACCATTTTAAAATGAAATATTTGGTAAAATTACATTTGTGTAAATATTGAACTTCAAATGTCTTCTAAATTGTGCTTAATTTCATTTTGTTACTGATTTTCTGCACTGTTCCTATAGTTCTTAAATTTGCAAGAAGGAATTAAAATATTTGTGCCACATATCTGAATTCAACAGGATTGATTGATTGGTGTTTTATGCCATGCTTAAGGGTCTTTCACTTATAAGAACACGGTGTTTTTCAACAATAATTGACTCTTCAGAAAAACTGCCCTTAGCCAGGATGAATTCAACAGGAAAATTCCTGTTTAGATTGTTAACTTACACAATGAGGACAGCTCCATTTCCCTTCTGGAGCCTCTTCTAGTTCAGGATCGAGACAAACCAGATGGTAAGCTCGAGGACAGGTGTCACACAGGATTATCTCCCCTCCCTGCTGACACACTTCACAGTAATCCTGGTGATCAGTCTGAAATCAAAGGGAAAATGGTTTAGGTTTGTTTTCATCGGTGTTAAAATATCAAATAGATTTCCCATACATGACCATGGATAATGAACTTTAAACTCTTCCTGTTCATGAATAAAGCACAAAACAGAGTTTGTTTGATTGGGATTTAACGTCGTACTCTAAGGGTATTTCACTTATATGATGACGCATTGTCCACTTGACACTTTTCCTTGCCCTAGTATGGTAGAAAACTGTGAGGAAACCACGTAAAAACCACCGCAACGATTGCCGGAGCAACATCTTGTGACTCACAGAAAACAGAGAGAAAACCTTGTAAAAACCACACTCACATTAACTAATATTTCTCCCAGGCTAAGTAAAGCAGTTGGGCTATGTTAGCTTCATACTGCCCTTAGCAAGGGGTACATCAAGGAAAGACCAATAATCAGGCAGCTCCCTCCCAACTGTTGGTCTGCAGGACATGAAGTGTTTGGCTCTGATATTAACAACCATCCTCCAGTGCTAACTATAGACGGATTGAACATAGAGGAGTTATATAACCCCTAGTCACAGATAGGAACCATTATAGGTCATCTATACTAAGAGTTTTATTCAGTTTGTATCTTTGATTGGGGTTTAACGTCGTACTCAAGGGTATTTCACTCATATGACGATGTGCCAGTCCAATGGACGAAGGAAACCACCCTCGACACCACTAACAAACAAAGACAAGACGGGACAAATACAGAACATGACAACATATATGGGACAAAATATAGGACAATGCAATACCGACACCACAAACAGATCAACTTCCTGTTCCCCTTAAGTTCTGAGAGCACCAGGGCAACAGGAAGCTCCCTCCAACCACCCGCATGTTTTATTCAGAGCTACTCTACATAACCATAACCCAGCAATTATAAACAGTATCAACAGCTAGGCAATGGACTGTCTATCCGGGAATCCAATCAGATCACTTGTTGCGATAAAACTCGGCTAGAGATAAACTACCAAGACTTTCTGCCAGACTTGTTTTGTAGAGCAGAAGGAAGTAGTACTCCTCCTAGGTTTTATGGTCCCAAAATAAAACCAACAGCCAATCAGATTGCAGATACAAACTAAATTGGATTAGAATAATGATTTAATGAGGATTCCTAGGAAGAGCAATGACATAAACAAAGTGATGGCTCAAGGACTAAAACAGCTCCCAAAGAATGGTTGTTCTCTAACCTCATAGCCTTCAGCATCTGGGTCATCGGGATATTTATTGGTTGTCTTGGTTTTCTTCTTTTTCTTCATGCCAGTTCTTTTTGTTTTGGGTTTTTTAACCGGAACTTCAACCTTTGTTGCGTCAAGAACTGCCGCCTCCTCTAGTTGGCGCTCAAATTCTTCATCACTTGTGTTATATTGATTATCATCCTCATCCTACAAACATATCATTGATTGATTGATTGATTTTACTAAACACAAATCATTGTGTAAGATCGTTGTTGTTAAAGATTTATAACTGCAACAAGTAACAGGAGTTGGCTAGGACGGGTGGCTGAGTGGTCTAGGTGGCTGGGATTTACTGCTGGCAATACGCTGCCTAAATCCGAGGTTTCGATCCCCAGACTGGTTTTAACATGCCGAAATTTGTTTAGAGTCTGTTCAAACAAAGACAGTGTAATCCCAAAACAACGAATATACTGTTAACAAGAGTTGGTCGTTATTCAAGAAACAATTTCATACTTTGTCCCACATGTAAACATCAAAATCAAATTTATGTGAGTGCTCCCCTGTAATACTCAAGACACTGCAATTGGTAAATTTCATCCATGACATTTCTGAAATACTTTTCTCAAAACAGTGTTTTTTTTTACTTACAGAACTAGTCTTCTTTTTCTTCTTCTTTTTAGTGATTTTGATTTTGAGAGGGGCAACTGATTTTTTGCCCTTGGATTTCTTTTTGGAGGAGGACGTGTTCTTGTCTGATTCATCATCTTCAGGCATAAAATCCTCGTCAGCTTCCTCTGTTACAAACAATATTTATCAATTATTATTGTTTCTTAATCAATATTTAGTGTTAAACACAGATTGGGTAAAACGCGTTCACAATTTATTCAAAAGGAAGAATATAAATAACACCTCAAAACTTCAGACGTTGCTTTAATTTGATTGGGTGATTGATGAACACTTCAGGAATTAAAGAAAGACTAAATCTCTAAATGGGGAAGTACACTTTTACTGTTTGTTTGATTAGGGTTCAACACCATACTCAAGGATATTCCACCTATATGACAACGGATTGTCCATGTCACACTGTTCCTCCCTTCAATGCAGTGTAAAACTGAGAGCAAACATCAGAAGCAAACCCGTGAGCAGTACATCAAAGAAGAATGATAAGTTTCTTTTATTGACCGTAAGCCCTGGGCTCATTGGAATGATTAGTTAAATAAGCGAACCACAAAACTATGTCTTCAGGTTCGATTTAAAGGTGACAGTGGAAACCTCGGTAAGTCTTTAATGCCGTAATTAAAGGGGTTTTACTTGGATCAAAATCTCTATATCTGTTTCAAAACAAAGACGCCATGACAATACGTGAAACATACTGTCCTTATATAGCGTTAGGACTAAAAGTTATGTCCGTAAAATTCTTGTGATGTCATTACCTGGCTCTGGTTCCGGCACTGAGGCAGCTTCTTCTGACGGAGCTTCTTTTGAGGTATCAGCTTCTTCTGGTTTTGATGAGCGTGATGGCAGTGTTACTGAGAATTCACGCCACTTTGCTCCCATCAACATTACGATCTTTGACATTGGCACTTTAGGATTTTCGGCCACCACTAATGGTCGAATATGTTGACAGTAGACTTTATAATTCGTCAGGTTAACATAGTCTTCCTCGTCGTATATAAGATCCACGTCGTTTAAACCTAACTCTTGACATACTTCTTCAGACGTCCTCTGTTGCTCCTAAAAGTATATGTTACACTAGGTCAAAGATCTGATTGTATTTTAAGTTATACCAGATATCAGGCTGTAAGTATTAATTTAAAGACCTGTCTACCCTATAAAAGATTTCTGTGTAAAAACACATTTTCCTACAATTTGGTGTATTTTTGTGTTACAGCATAGCACAGAATATTAATTTCTGTGTGTATTTTGATGGCATATTGGTGTATTTAACATAAATTATGTGGAAAAAATACTTCAGAATACACCAGGTACTGTTGTTCTCTAGGATATTACACTTATATGATGACAATGGACTGTCCACTTCACACTGTTCCTGGACTTATTACAGTGGAAAACTGGAAAGAATCCTCTGAACTATTTGTGTGTAACAGTGATTAAATATACTTTATTTAATAAGACACTGTCAATTATACTAATTACCCTCAGTCTCTCCGCTTTAGTTTTCTTTTTCTTCACTTCTTTAACGGGTGTAGCCAGCGTTGAGGACTCTGCCTCCATTGAGGTGTTGGTCTCCTCTGCAGCTGGTTCCGTCTCCACAGGACCTTCCACTGTGTCATTCGCTGCCGAAGTGTCTTGATCACCATCACCCTGACAAAACAAATTTTTTTTTTTAACTCTATATTTATAATTATTCTAATTTTACAAAAATTAAAGAAAATTTCAACTACGATTATTTAAACACTTATCCTAAGTAGATATATCAACAATGAAATGTCTGGTGCAGTGTCTTACAATGTAACCATGATTGGGAATCTGCCCGTTAGAAATCCCTACTCTGAGACATTACCAAATTTTCTTATCTTTCCCATGTTAAAATTCAGAAATTCTACCTGTCATTTATTTTTAAAAATACGTCCGTCTTAAAAGAAAAAATCTGGTGTTTTAAATGGTCATTATGCTTCCCTTTTTAAGTTTTGGGGTAATTTTGGTAATTTTTTCAGTTTCGCTATCTCCTGAAAGTTAAGGTTTCTTTAAACAATAGTTCAATACAGGGTGTCCAAAGGACGGTTTGACACCGCTGAGCCTAAGCCCTTATGTGTGTCTCTAGCTAAGACTACGATCTGATACCTCTCCTAATTCCACATCCCCAGGAGCCTCTAGTTTACTCTTCTTCTTCTTTTTAGACTTCTTTTTCTTTTCACTGCCATCTTTTACTTTCCTTTTCTTTCCTCGTTTATCTGGTGCATAATAAGAGTCTTGTTCTGGGGGAAAAAATACATAAAATTAAAAATTACAGAAAATGAAAGTTCAAACAATCCAATTAATAATTCATTAAAGACTTAACTCGTAATCTGGACAAAATGGAAGCTGATTTCTTCAGTAAACACAGAGTGAAACCAATCTGAAAAGTGGATATATTTCCATAAACCAGAACAGTTGATAGATTTGTGTTCAACTCAAAGGTTTGTTTGATTGGGATTTAACGATGTAGCTAAGGTTATTTCACTCACATGGCGGCATGCCAGCCCAAAAGGTGAAGGAAACCACCCTTGATGCCATTGTCAACAAACAAAGACACGACAGGACACTCACAAGGTGTCATACATTACAAACAGATCTGCTGAATTGAATATTTTACTAAGTGATTGAGGCTTTAAAAAGGAACATGTAATGTTCCATCAGCAGTATATCATATTGCCCAGAATAAACCACAGATATAACTGGAGTTATATATTCTACTCAGTGTCTGCCTGTCATAAATCACTATTTGGAGGAATTTTGACCTCAGAATTTTCAATTTTCCTATCTTTCCCAGGCTAAAATTCAGATTTTCTATCAGTCATTTTAACAATTTTTAGAATCTGCCTGTCAAAAATGACAGGTCTCTTATACTCTCTAGCTAAGACTATGATTCTACTTGTCTCCAGGTGCTACAGAGTATAGATCTCAGGCTGTGCAGGGAATCAAGATGATAAAAAAAGGGAGTCATTTTTAATTCCACATGCATATTGTAAAAAGAACAAACCAAGAAACCCCAAGAAAACACAAGGCCCAAGCAAGCTTGACAATGGTGCAAACAAGGGCAGATAACTTTACATCTAATCAGTGATGTGAAGCAGCATGGACACAACATGTAAAAGATGTAACATTAAAAAAACTTAACATTTAGATGTACTTTGTTGAGTTCAACAAGATTGTTTTGCCAGGCAAACAAAGACAGGTGATATTAAACAGTAAATACAAAGTTACGAAAAAAATTCCTAAATTGTCTTTTCCACATTTATTACATAAACAAATATACTGCAAGTACATGTACTGGATAATTCTAAACTTGCCCAAGGCAATCTTATTACCCAATGAATTCAAAATGTTTAGATTCTTGTGAGAATAAAATGAAAATAACATGCAGCGTGTATCAGAGGATTTCTAAAGAAGTCTTTTTGTTAAAAACACATTTCATTTTTGTTTAATTTGATAGGACTAAGGTATGATGGCATGCAAACCCAACTGTGAAATGGCTAAGAAAGCCTCCCTTGAAGAAACTAGTGAGAAAAAATATATAAATCTTTTAGATACAGGAATATTCGAAACGTACATTCTTGCAAAATCATGTACTATTTGTTGCACCTATAAAATAAATAAATAATTAAATCATTTCCAAGTTAAAACCTGTAATGAGTCTAAAAGGTAGGACACAAACATGTAATGCTACAAAATGGACATGAAATTCTTTGATATGACATGAAAAGGGGGTGAAAGACGCAGGCAAGCAACCACAAACGCCACAAATTGAAGCTGAGGACATTGTTACTTACGAGGCACCTCACCCTCCCCTTCCACTGGTGCCTCATAGGACACAAGGGGGGGTGAATCCGGACAAAGGTAATTTGGAGGAGACTCAAATTTATTTTCTGAAAACATTGAAAGAAGTTTGATAATACTTTCAATTGTTATACAGATTTAATGTGCATCAGCCTAGTGTTTTATTAACTTAAAAGAGGGCAAAAATAAATTCTTTGTGGATAAAAATGTAAAGGACACGCCCCTGCAATAGCTTCAAAGCTGCAAGATAATTTACAGATCTCTTTGAAAATTATTTATGCAGTATTATTAAATATATCTGTATCTCATGACCTCGACATCTTGAAAGTATGCAAGATTAAATTATCTCCAGAGTCCCTCATAAAAATCATGAAGTTATGTTCTTCATTTTAACTCTGGGATAAATCAAGCACATTTCACAAAATAAAAAACTCCTCCATGCAAATAATAAATAATTACATATATGAAAGAAACAATTGTTTTTTGCATTTTGTTGTATTGCAGAGATTGTAAAGGACCTGGTATGCGATCTCCTTTTTTTAAACTAAAGTTTCTTGGATTTTCTTTCCATCTTCGTGGAAAAAAGGACACCGCTGAAAATGAGTGTTTGTTTCATTATACATGTAGTTCCAAGTCTCCAAACAGGCATTTGTGCAATGGTACGTTTTTTTATGTTATTGTCTCAATCCAAATCCTATTGACACACTGTCTGTCCCATTAATATTACAGATGTCAGAGTAACTTCAATTATAGGATTATATCAGTTTGATTCTAACACCCCAGGGCTTCGGCAGACACCTGTCCAAATGGACACCCTGAAGTGAACAATTGCCTCATTTGGACACCCTGTTGTTTTAAGAAACATAAACATGCTGGAGATAGGAAAATTGTCAAAATTGGACACCCAGTTATTTGAAAGGTGAAGCAAAATGACCATTTTGGGCACCATACTTTTGATTTCTGGCTAAGCCCCTGCTAACATCATCATTCTTTCCCTTTAGACTTAAACAGTTTGCACCTCTTGGCCTCATATGGAGTCCAAAACTGGTTGAATTCACAGGGGTCTTGTATTAGTTGTATAATAACACCAATACATCATTGTATCCATAAAACCTGTTCTATAAAAGTAGTACATCCGGTTTCTGCCATAGCTAATGCAGGGCTTGGTGTCTCTTGAACAATTAAATGTTAACTGTATTAATGTCTGTCAAATTTGGTCACTTTGCTTTATGTAAAATTATAAATGCCTTCAAATATTTACAACCCCAAAAAGCACATTTAAACTATTTTTTGTCAAAATTCATCGGATTCTGTTAAAAATATGAATTGACATAATATTTGTGGTATCAGTATTTACAATAATTCTTAACATAACTTTATAGAATCAACTGTAATATTGTTATCAATTACCCCTAACAATATAATAAAGGATGTGCAGAAAATGCTGTTAAACAATATAAATAGAAACAGTTTAAATAAACTTCCCTTAATCATAACCTAATGGAGTGGACTAGTGTACACTTAAACAATTATATGCAGGCCTCGAAATAGTAGACGATCGAACCGATCGATCACCTGTCGATCGTCTAAATTGAATTTCGGGAGAACGATTTTTCGATCATCTTGTGCTTTTCA
>JAVFBX010189202.1:7175-24357 GCA_034783855.1 Mopalia kennerleyi | reverse complement strand
ACCTTCTGAACATCAGTGTTTATACCTTCTGAACATCAGTGTTTATACCTTTAGAACATCAGTGTTTATACCTTCTGGGCATCTGTGTCTTTATTCTCTCAGCATCTGTGTCTATACATTCTGAACACCTATGTCTACTTTTCAGGACATGTGTCTATACTTTCAGGGCATCTCTGTCTATACGTTCTAGACATATGTATCTTTACGCTCCATACTATACATCATATTCCTTATGGACATCATAATCTATGTATGTTCCGTCTCATCTGTATCTTTACTTTGGTCAAATCTGTTTCTATACAGTACTTTGTGGAAATCGGTGTCTATATATCCTGGATATGTGTGTTTATACATCTGGACATCTGTGTCTATACCTTCTGGGCATCTGTGTCCATATTTTCTGAAAATATGTGTCCACATTTTCTGAACATATGTGTCTATACTTTTAGGGCATCTGTGTCAATACTTTCCGAGCCTCTTCGTCTATAGGCTTACTGTCTGGGCATCTGTGTTCATACATACTGGAAATATGTGTATAAATTGTCGGGGCATCTGTGGCTTTACTTTCTGATCATATAATATGTCTGTACTTGCTGGACATCTGTGTCCATACTTTCTGGGCATCTGTGTCTAAACCTTCTGAGCATCTGTGTGTATACCTTCTGGGCATATGTGTCTATATTTTCTGAACATATGTGTCTATTCATTCTGGGCATCTGTCTATACTTTCTAGGCATCTATGTCTATACATTCTGACCATCTAAGTCTGGGCATATTTGGCTATACGTGCTGGGCATTTGTGTCTATAACCTGTTGGCATCTGTGTCCTACTTTCCGGACATATGTGCCTATACTTTTTGGACATCTGCAGAACATCTGTGTGTATATTTTCTGAACATCTGTTTCTATACTTTCGCGGTATCGGTGTCTATACCATCTGGCTATTTGTGTCTCTACCTATTGGGCATCTGTAGGTATATATTCCGGGAATCTGTACCTGTACTTTCTGGGCATCTGTGTCTATATTTTCTGGGCATCTGTGTTTTTACTTTCTAAACATCTGTGTCTATATTTTCTGAACATCTGTTTCTATACTTTCGCGGTATCGGTGTCTATACCATCTGGCTATTTGTGTCTTCACCTATTGGGCATCTGTGGGTATATATTCCGGGAATCTGTACCTGTACTTTCTGGGCATTTCTGGGCATCTGTGTTCTTACTTTCTAAACATCTGTGTCTATACTTTCTGAACAACTGTGACTATACCTTTTGGGCATCTGTCTATACCTTCTGGGCATCTGTATTTTTACTTTCTTAACATCCGTGTCTATATCTTCTGGGCATCTGTGACTATAGCTTCGGGGCATTTGTGTCCATACTTTCTAGGCATTTGTGTCTTTACTCTCTTAACCCCTGTGTTTATACCTTATGGGCATCTTTGTCGTTACTTTCTGTGCATCTGTATCTATGCTCTCTGTACATCGGTACATATACCTTAAGAACATCTGTAAAGATATACTTTCCGTATCTATGTATAAAACTTGTTACCCATAACAATACTCGAGAGTAAGGTGTATTAAGAAACTTGTCTCTGTGACTTATCTAGAACATAAGATGATTTATCATTTTTAATTGATCTACACCCCTGTGCCAGTGTGATTGCTTTAATATATATATATATATACCATCTGAACATGTGTATGTGTTCCTGGTGACATATGTATCTATATCTTGTAGATAGCTGTATCTATACCATTTGGAGTTGCGTATCTGTGTCTTGTGGACATCTGTATCTACGCATCGTGGAAATCTGTATCTACGTATCGTGGACATCTGTATCTATAAATTGGGGACATATTGGTTAAGGCGAAATTTCCACCTACATCAGACAGGTTGTAACACTCATTCTCTTTAACAGATATATATATTCACTGGTTAATATCTATATCTCTGAAATACCAATTTGTAGGCTGATTTAATCTTTACCCATGCCGTTGTCTGTTGGCTACATTTTTAACAATACGTATACACCATATTAATGGTCATTATACCTTATCTCAAGATTAAGGCTTATTAAGAAACTTGTCTGTGAAAGTTTAACTAGAACATAAGATGACTCATCGATTTTAAATAGTCTACATCCCCGTGCCAGTGTGATGGCTTTTAGAAATACATATTAGGGACATTTTTTTAGTGCCCGTTTTGGTAGAGGCGAGGAAAGGATTAATTTATCAAAATGAAAATATATAAAATGTATGAAAAGTTATTCATGTTCATTCTATTTCTGTTAATAACTGATAACTGATGTATGCCTCTACTAATTTGTCTAATGTTCCGCCTGTATTTATATTAAACGTATCTCCCACACGCCATGATTTATCTACATTCGGTTACGTTAGCCCGTAGCGGAAGCAGCACACTTGGAGACATCAAACATATAGAACGAGTCGGAGAGAAATAGTGTCGTACTAAACAATGTGCGCTACTTAGATATAACAACGGAGGATCGCTGATAGACCTTATGTGTAATTAATATAATTTCTGTACTTTTACACTCTATGCATGTTAGACAATCCAAACGCTTACATAATTCCGTTGTTTAGTTTTCGTCCGTTTTGAGAGCATATTAAAAATGTATAGCTCGACTTAGATTCTATTACACTTTAAGATTACTAGGAATTGAGTAAGACGTTATCCGATAATGTTTTAGGGGGCCATGCAATGGATGAATGAATGTTTAGAGTTATACCACTGAATAATTTCGTTACATTAAAATCTGCGGAAACATGTTCGACGTTATCACAATATATAGGGCTAATTCCTTCTTCTTAGTCCCAATAGAAAACCCATGATGGAGGAGGACGGAAATCGACCCGACGCTATCGCCGGCCTCTTAAAACCTAGCCTTTATCTGACTTAATTTTTCGGGATACCATAGACAAAATAATCCAACTCCTACTTTTTTTCCGCGCGTTTGAATAAATTTTCATTTGAATTTCTCACCTGAGTTTAACTGTTTTAGTAGTCTCCCTTTGCAAAAATACAATTTATGTGTTTAGTGTACCTTAAAATAATCTAAGAAAAACAAATATATATATAGGCCTATATAAATATATATTTTGAGAGGCAGGCGATAGTGGCGGATCGATGTCCATTCTAGGAATTAGTCATTTTGGCCTATATTGTTCTAGTCCGATGTTGACTCTTTAAGTGGCACTGATGAACTGATTCCAGGTGACAGTGAGAACATCTGGCTTGTCCTCCTCAAATAAGGGGGTTTTGGACGAAAGTTGCACCCAGGGCACTGTCGATAACATATGATACGATTTTAGTTTGTGAAATTTGTTTCTTCTGTTAGGGAAGTGTTGAAGTCATCGAGATGGGTTGTAGGCTTTGAGAATGGGTCATCTGGGGCTATTCAATGACTCGCACACCCGGTCCTCACAGGGTCACTTTCTCAAGCTGCCCTCTAGTTGAAATGGGTAATGCGTCCTCGTTATGACTGGTAAACTGATGTCAACAGTCTAGAAAGCTTATTGAATTCACGCACGATTTCAACGGCCAGCAGACACCGTGCACTGTTGAAATCCAGTACTTATGTGTGTTTGATTGATTGGAATTAAACGCCGTACTTTAATCAGTAAATAAGTGGTGAGATAACTTTTGCGTATGTCTATTGATGCTTACTTCTCTCTAGCCATACTACATGAAGCGTCCTAAATGCTAGAAAAGCAGAACGCTACCATGGTTCGGCACTTTATCTTCCAATTTATTTATAAAAATTGCATGGCCTTACCCTGACTTAAACCATCTCGATTTCTTCCTTGAACATTTTTGAGTGTTCGGGTAAGACCGACACATAAAATGACCACTCGGCGTCCATTTTTATGTCAAAATCAATCATTTCTTAGCAGAACCAGACTCGCTTAAAATGCCTTCCGCGTTTATAGTTAGGTCATGCGATTCAATGCTATTTAGTATTCAGGGGCAGACCTTATTTCTAGAGTTTTAGTACAGCTGCACCTCCTATCTATATACTATTTATTGTCTTAATGAGATATGTATTCGCATCTAACTCCTCTCAAGCCTGTCCTTTGATTTCATTGGTGGTATATACAATGTTCAATGCGTCCTTCTGTTATTACGTTACGCATACTTTGCTTAATTTTATTTGCCCCATACCTCAGTACAAGCTTATTAACGTCCAGAATTTCCGAAGAGGAAGACGTGCGTGTATTGATGTATGTCTTCAAAACTCTGAAGCCTGCTTGATTACCCGGCCAATCCAGAATGGAGGTGGATTTCTGCCCAAAGTATATGTATGTAAGTGCGTTATTCTACGTCACTTGTAGACATTATAATCCCGTGGTTCGTTATGCTATGTCACTTGAATACATTCTAACTGTGTACTTCTACTTACTGATGTAAATTGACTGTCGGTGTGTTGAGAAGTATAAATGGTTTTCATCCGATCTGATTTTCTCGTTTTGATCTATAGATCGTATACAGCGTTAGCGGAGTTAAGCGACATAGCAGCTTCACTAACATTGCAGACTTACTGACATACAGTAGCACAATCTATAGGGCTTATTCTTTCGTCTTGGCCGTATGTCCCGTCAAAAGAAACCCACGGTGAAGGGTGGAGATCGATCCGCCGCTATCGCCGGCCTCTTAAAACATCTTTTTTTTAAAAGATACACTAAGCACAATTACTAGTATTTTTCCTACGTACAATATTTCTTTTCTGACGATTTCAATTTTATTTATGCAACTTTAACAGGTCAACTTGGGTGAGAATTAAAATAAATCAGAGAAAAATAAGATTATATGTTTTGAGAAGCCGGCGATAGCAGCGGATTGATTTCCGTCAGCCGCCATATGTGTGCTAAGACGAAGGAATAATCTATATTTATTTATTGTGCTATTGACATAGCAGCGTAACCCAAATTCGCAACACACAGTAATCAATTCACAAGCAGGAGTTCGAAATACATATTTAGAATCTCGTCACATGACACAGTCTAACGAACCACGGGATAAGAATGTTTTCAGGTGACATAGCCTAACGAACCACGAGCCTGATTAGAATGTCTTCAGGTGACATAAACTACTAACGAACCAGGGGATTAGAATGTCTTCAGGTGATATAAACTATCGAACCATGCACGGGATTAGAATGTCTTCAGGTGACATAAACTATCGAACCATGCTCGGGATTAGAATGTCTTCAGGTGACATAAACTATGGAACCATGCTCGGGATAGAATGTCTTCAGGTGACATAAACTAACGAACCACGGGATTAGAATGTCTTCAGGTGACATAAACTAACGAACTACGGGATTAGAATGTCTTCAGGTGACATAAACTAACGAACCACGGGATTAGAATGTCTTCAGGTGACATAAACTAACGAACCACGGGATTCGAATGCCAGGGGACTTACAAACAGAGACTTCCATATTTAGAACCTAGTCATGTTTTAATCGGTCTCGGGGCAGTTGTGTATGTCTATATATTCTCATGTTTTACTATGGGAGATGTTGACGTTTTTGCATCCAAAAGCATTGCTGTACATTCTATTCAATAAGAAGTATAATTTATTGATTTGTGTTTTACGCCATATCCAATGACATTGTAGCTACTCAGGGTTGTGAACATGTTGTCAGTTTATTTACATCTAATATGATGTATTGTGAGATAACTGCAATCAGTAACACCCTTGGTCATTTTGTAACCATCAAGTACCATGTAGCTTTTTAACGCAGACTGGGAACTTTCGGAAAAAAACCTATCATTACTGTCTTACCAAGAAGTAACGAAGCGGCGCTACTTTTACAAGTATCTAATTTGAAAATGTGTTATGTAGGTCAACATAAATTGAATATTTTTATTCATTAAAAAATGATTAAACTTGCTAGTATTTTTATAATTTGTTTGTTTGTTTGATTTGGGTGACTGGTATCTTTAAAAAGGGAATTAGATTGATCTACAGCTTAATGATATCACAGCATAGTCCCGGTGTATTTATACAGCTGTAATTTGTCTTGCTTCGACCGCACAATTAACACCGTTTTAGCGGATATCACTACATTTAGACATTCAAAATGGTAGTTAGGTTTATGACCAAAACATACATAAATTGAACTGAAAAGATCATAAGTGTTAAACATTTCAAATATGTCAATATATTAAATGCTGCGTTCCGGGTCTAAAAAAAATTAAATATTGTGTCGAAAACTATGTGAATTATAGTTATTCGCAATCATTTATAATTAAAAATAATAATTCTACGATACACACCAATCGGTTGAAGGATATTATTGACAGCGTCGCCAGAAATGTTTTCGAACAAGTCCTTCACAGAGGCGACTGTGTAGAACCGTCGCTACAGTGGCGAAGTCCACCATCACACAACCAAATTTCACACTTTGGAAAAGAAAATGGAATTTTTGTTTGAAATATGAAATATACATGTGTCAGTGTTAAAACTTAGTTTTTGGTCCATATAGTTTTGCTAGTAATTATATGTGCATGTATTTGGTATAGCTAGGTTTAAATTAGCTCACAGCACTTACCTATCTGATTTGATATTTATTTGCGCTGACGACATGTGGCATGTAGCTCCTGCCATTAAAACTCCAGTGTACATTCCCATTTAATTTCCATCAGCACATGCCTGCCTTATTCTCTACATTTTTAGAATCCCATGCTGGACCCATAATAGAGTGAGTGGCAAACCAAGTGCATTTTTAGAATGATCGCTTTTAGCAAGACTGAAAATGTCAAGAAATATTTCTTAACTATTCTAAAATGCTTCTCTTGTCATATAAATCTGTTTTGGTTCAGAAAGGCAAATAAACAGCGATTCTCGGGTTATTTCACTGGCCATATGAGAGCAATGTGTTCCTAGTAATACTTCCATATTCATCAATGCAAACTATAGATATATACTAGTTAAAGGCAAACCAAGGAGAATTACAATATACTATTTATTAACTAACATGTTCCATACAGAATAATTTGAAAAAGAATTTTTAATAAGTCAAATAAAAGCAAAACTACTTCGACATATGTAGAAAAAAAGGTAGAAGTGATAAAACGGCTTGCCATTTATGTAAAATAAACTTTTATTTTACATATGTACAGAAGAGTTCCACAAATAAAAAAACTGAGAAAATATATCTCTCCACAGCAAGGGACCGTATCCTACCTTCGTCTGTGCTCCTATCTTCTTGTATATTCTTTCAAGACGAATGTACAGACGATAGGAAGATATTACACATGTGATGCAAGTTAAGACTCAGCAGGGCACACTCCTAAGTCGAGAGGGTTGATCAGGAAATGGTCCCGTGCAGCGAGATTACAACAACAACAAAGCAAAGCGCGGACAACGACCTATGTTATATATAGGTCATTGAACACAGACTGCCAAAAATCGAACACTCGCATATATTTTCAGCCAACTGAAACACAAAACCAAACATTCTATTATAAAAAAAAGTCCATTAAGAGCGAATATTATATCAGGCGAAGGGTTTATCCGTATTCAGTGTTTTTATTGTAGTCTACATTATTTTATTTTTCCGACGAATCAGACGTAGTAATGCTCACTACAGAATCGGTCGCAATTGTGGGCCTATGTAGTTTCCCTGATATTTTCTTCGCTAGAAAATAGCAAATGCTGTGCGAAGCGCAAAGGGTGGGTGAGCCTCTCATTAGATTCGGTCCATTGAGCAAATTTATTGCCGGTAAATACAGGATGTGAGGTATTGAATGCTTTTATTTTACATACCTACAAAAGAGTTCAACTTGCCTTTTTATTTTACATGAGTGCAAGAGATTTCCACATATCTTGTATTAAGTTGTTTTTTTTACATATGTCGAACTCTCTATAACATATGTTGAATTATTTTCAACATATGTAAAAAAAACAATTGATTTTACATATACGTGGAAAAGAATTTCACATATGTGGAAAATAATTTAACATATGTGAATTCTTCTCCACATTTGTTGAATTCTTTTTCACATGTGTAAAATAAAGCCATTTATTTTACATATGTGAAAACGAATTTCACACATGTGGAAAATAATTACACATTTGTGAAAAAGAATTCAACATATGTAGAATTAAGGTAGAAGTAAAAAAAACGGCTTGCCATACACCGCAAGCATAAAAATGTACATTATCATTCATCATTATCAAAACAACACCATTTTCGTGCAAAACACACGATGACCCCAAACGCCCAATTCACTTCCCCGGAATAAAATAGTCGAATGCGGAAGCGACATGCGTTTACAGGCGTTAATATGGCATCACACTTTCTGCAGAAAGCGTCGATAAGACGCTGAAGACCTATATCACCGTCTGCTTTTGTAGATGACTATTCAAGAGCGGGAGATTTAACGATGAGAGTGGAGTATCAATGTACCTGGTGAGACAACACGCAAGCCATGTGTTGAATTATACCATGCTATTTCGTTCTTTACACTTGTCATACTGTATATTCCAATATTGACTATTACTTGAAAGAAAGCAATCGCAAGCATTTCGTGAGAGGTTAGCGTGGTGGCTATAGTGCCAATACCACCGTATGCCACCATCCCGGATAGACATCGTTTCTAATTGCTGTTTGTCATGGATATTTCACGGACACCACATCACATTATCAACCTCTTCTGAAACGAAAACAAAAAATAATTCCCTTCAGATTGGTTTTGTTTGTTTATTTAACTTTGTTTAACAGCGCATTCAAGAATAAAGTTCGCTTGGATATCTGACAAATGTGAGAAACCCGGACAAAAACCCCCCCACGCTCATCACTGACGTTGTGCCATCTGCCAACGTTGATGCTGGTAAAGATGGCTGCTTTCCATTCTTCAACTAAAAATACTGTGGCACGAACTCACCGTCGTACAAGTCTCTTTGGCAGGGACCCCACCTGCCACTATCCAAACCGCCCGGGCCAGGACCACTTGTGTTAGGCGCGTAAACCTTGTCACCCATATTCTCATCAGCTGTGCTGGACAGGAAAGTCAATCCTTTACAAGTACTTGTTACACGTGTTGCCCACTTTCCACAATTATGACGAGAGTTCGGCGCGAGAAAATTTAGATGTAAAATCATCTGACCCGTATGATATATACTTACAGACAAATAGGTGAATAACAATCTGGTAAAATGAGCATGGTCTCAAAGTCATAGTATTATCAGTTATTCAAGTTGGACGTATATATAATCAATTGGTAACTCTTAGTTACTTTTCGCATCAGTTTTGGTAGTATATCAACTCGTCGCAAAGTTCTCCACCATTTTCAGCAGCATGCATACTTGAACTTTTCGTGGGGGTAAAAAGAAAATCAGGCTGAATTTGTAAAAATTGTCAACGGAAACATTTTTACTCATATGTTCCTTCCAAAATAATTCGTATACGTTTTTTTTTCACATCTGTTGTATAACTTATTACACCTACTGTATATAACGTATCTATTGTATTACGTATAACGTATCATATATATTGTCTAACGCATCACATCTATTGTATAACGTAATAGGCCTACTTCTATTGCATAACGTATCATATATATTGTATACCTTATCACATCTATTGTATAACGTATCATATATATTGTATACCTTATCACATCTATTGTATAACGTATCTTTCAACTTTATAAACTATGTTAAAGTATCTACAAAGTTTGTTATAGCCAAAGTTCACCATCCGGCATCGTTAAAAGTTGCCGATGCTTAAAACTTTAAATTAATTTGGAGCATCTTTCGTAAAAACGCGGCATTCTATGAAAGTGTCATTCATCATCATGGTACGCCGAGGCGAGTTATCAGTATAGGTTAACAATTTAATACCAATTGTGTTCATTTTGTTAAAGAGACGATGTGTATCCAGAGCAGAGTGCATGTGGTTCTCCTAGTGCTATAGACGATTACCTACATTCTGATCCAAATAAATTCTCATCTCTGGACAGCTTGTGTGCAAATGTTATCTGCCACTTGCCATATGGGACAGACACATACAACCAGTGCCATTGTTCCTTTCTAAAGAAGTAAACTTTACAAAAAATATTCTCTGGAGAAGGGTTTCTAGCAAGCCTGGTATAATTGGTACCTGAATTTTGTACTAACTGCGCCCGCGTTTTTTTGTAGGCACTTCAAGTAAAGAAATGGTCATGGTATGGGTCTTGTCGGTCAGAACAGTATCCAGATAAACTGTTTCCAGTCTGTACGCTTCTGTTAAGGATTACTTGGAGCGGATGTAAAACAATCAGTTCATGTAAATATCCTCCACTGGACGCTGGTTCTCCAAGTACTTATACACAAATACTTACATCTACTTACTGAGACATTCGCTACACAACTGGCTTTGATAAAATACTTCGAGTTCCGAATTCCAATTGCCAAGTTTACCAGCAGTTCAGAAAATAACAGAGGTAACACACACTGCTCAAGACTGAATGTAAATCGAGTACGGTTCGACAGAGTATAATAAGTGTGTAGTTCTGTTAAAGCCACCCAAAGTTAACAGTGCATTCAATCATCGTTAAAAGGAAAGAATACGAACAATAAAGTCAGAGTCAAATTGTGCAGGATGAGAAACTGTTGACAATACTGGTGTTCTACTGTTTTAGGATTTCTCTTTTCTCTGTGAAGAAACTGGAATTAACGAACAATTAAAAATGTATGTTGGACTCTTTATGCCATGTTTTATTTTTACCCAAATTAATCAAAGTTTAACAACACAAAACAGAAAGTAAAGAGATATTGATGGTAAAGTCAAATCCAATGGATGCACTACATAGTAGTGACATGTTTCACTGGTGGCGTGCACGCTTTCCCCTCCAAGTATGAAGGGAATATTTGCGATGACACGTTGCTGAGTGGTTATTACGAAGTTTCCGCACAGTTTCCGTGCCAATCTCTACGACCATGAATGACGGACATTTTTGTTTTCCAGATCTTAAGCGGCTGAAAAAAAGAGGGGCGCTTGCCGCGGATGGCTAGAAGACTGTAAAGTTGTTAATATCAAATCACAAACCTCTATTAGTTGTTTCGACTTTAAATTGTGCTTCAGCATTTAATTTGTTAGATACCATGCGCGTAAATCTAAACCGTCCCCACTGACATGATCGACCTAAGTGAATTCCAGAAAGTGTCGTTTTCGGGACATTCGCGTCAAGCGTCCCTTCCTTTACCAGCGGCCGTAACAAAAGTATATATTCATACACATACACCAATACACCAATGAAATAACTTAACCTACTAACGTTTCCTTTGAAACAAATCTCCATTTAAATGTGTGCATGCAGGTAAAAATAAATCATTTCTACAAAAACTTGTGGCTATTTATTTCATAAAATAAGGATGGTGATAACAATCGACCTCTATGTCGCCGTGCATCCCATGATTCGGTACATAAATGTTTGCCTATACACTAAATACATCGTACTATGCTTAACTGGTACAGAATCAAGTCACTGGTTGTCGGAGTGCACAGTCTTGTAGGCTATTGGTATGTTCTATATATAACTATATAGTAACACCACCGACGCTGAGAAAGATTTAGAAATATTTGAATTCATTTGACAACTGAGAGTTGTATGGCTCACGGAATGGGTGGGCTTGCTTTTGTGAAATATTTTGGTCAATGAAGTCATTGGGTGTGTTAAGACGTCAGCTATCACATGGTCAATTAGTCTTTAGACACTGATAAATAGCTAATAAGTGACACAAGACCCCTTGTAAATCTTGAAAGGATTGTCCACTTTAGTTCCACAGTGGGCCGGCTTAACATGTGTTCGTTATGACTACTACCAGGAGTGAAGTAACCGAGAAACGGGTCTGCTTTCATCGTGTCGCTGAAATGTTGAAACAATTCTAATATTTGTAGACATCTGGTACCAATTCTGCTGTAGCCTGGCTACTGTTTGTCTTCATCCTTATACCATCCACCTGAAAGGCCGCTCTTCCGAAGAGACATCAAGCAGACGTGTAACTTTGTGAGCCGTTAACCAGTGTTAACGAAGCGTGTACACAAATGAAGATAGCAAAATATAATTTGCAGATTTAGTTATTACATATCATGGATGAATGTACAAGTTAGTAAATAGGTACCCAGCTTAAGCTTCGGCGTTTTTTTTTTACAGATCTGGTTTTATATTTACCTTATTGTTATTTAATAGCATAAAGACATTGGAATTCTTAAAAAATGGTTTCTAAAATTTGTGACCGCTTTCGTTCGTTAGGCTTTTGAAGAACCCTGAAACCGACTCATGTTCGGTTACATCAGAATACAATTGAAGGTGGGGATTATAATTTTGGGTGCAGACAAAACAGGAGTAACGTTAAAGAGAGGCGAGATAGAGCAAACATGTGAAGTTATAGCCAATTGACGGGGGCCAAATACGACTAAATATATATACTTTCTGTGCATGCCTTGTGGGACGATAGGTGACAAAAAAACTCAATTTTCGGGGAAAAAAATAAACTGATTTATAATGCTTTGAAATCAAACAAACCCTGGTGAGAGTCGTAGAGTAGTGAAACTGCGAATGCTGATTTGTCAGCTTTCCACAACTTTTCAAAGTGAAAGTAATACTTTTCCTTATTGGACGATAACCAGCATTTTATCCATACTCAGCGTTAACAAAAATTGTACATATACTTTTAAACTTCTTAGTTGAAGAGTAGCAGGGCAAAGATAAAAAGAACAGTGACATATCGTACATTCAGTAATAAATTTGCATAAAAACGTACCACTTAATTTTATCAGGTTATTGTTTGAAACCAATCTGAGAGCAGCGGGTATAGTGGCTATTGTATAATAGGGCCCGATAAAGACCACCTAGGCACTCCGGGTGGTTAAAGATGTGTAACCAGATAGCCACAGCCATTAAAGACAACTTGATTTCGCGACTTTTGTTGATCCTGTTTTATACTAAAAGTCCGTAGACATCCTGTTTTAAGGAGGCACTGAGATCCTAAGACTTCTCCTATGACGGCGTGACAGCGATCATTGTTTAAAGTTTGTATAAATTCCCCTTTTCTACCCATTTGGAGATAGAACAGCGACATTGTATTTTAAATAACCATGGTGTCTGGATTTAAGCATCTGTTAGTAAATGTCATCAATGTTTAAAGTGAGCTTGGAGAGTGAACAGTACTTTTTTTTATTTTAAAGCAGCGAATCTAGAATCTTAACTTGTGTTATTAATTTTAGTATTAACCCCATTAACGTCTGATAAATATTTGACATCCGCACGTTTCCGGGAGTTGACGGCCCAACAGGAGAATAGTACGGGGAGTAATGGAGCGGCGTTGACACGAACAGACCCATCGCACTGAGGTTTGTTTTAAAGCTGAGATCTTAATTGCTCGGATCAGAGGTCTTTATTTGGGAATAAACAAACCCGAGGCTAATAGCAGAAACCTTGTAACGTCTGGTAATATATATCTTCTAGGGTCACACAGCTACGGTGATATACGATTCCGGAGAGATTTTTGAGTATACATAGAAATCATTTATTAGGAATCTTGCGCTGATTTGAGCCAATGAGTTAATCAAAATAAACTTTTTTTTATCACTAATCAGAGGCACCATGAAGTGACATTTTATCAACATACTTGAGGGTACTGCGTCTTCTCTGATAGATCATATGGACTAATTATAAAGGTCTAAAGGTGCATTCGCGTGATGCGATTTGGAACGATTTTAGGGGATTTCCCTCATTTGCGGTGTTTTCTCGACCAGTCCAAATGTTTCAAATAAAGGGAATCCCCTTAAGCTGTAACTACAAATCGCCGTGAGAATGCGCCTTAAACAACTCGGACTTAGTTCTGGTTATAATGACGGCGGACAAGATGTATTCAATTCAATATAATACTATGAAAACAATCGTCTGTGGTGTATATTCATTTCTTCACATTTTTATCAGTTGGAAGTTATGTCGGTCTATGTTTAAGAATCTATCCTCCTATATTACAACAAGATTCGTCCCGGATCACCTTGTCACAAACATTATAGACCCCTGTGAAATGGCGTTGTGTAAATGGCGTGATAATTTGGATTATAACGATTTATAGACGGTATAGTTGAGGGTACTATCGATTAGTGAGGATTTAACCCTGAGACAGAAACAGGTGCAAATAACATCAGCTGAGATAGCGGAACAAATTACACACATTGTTACCTTTTACGCTAACATGGCAAAGGTGACTGGCAACCAAGAGGAGATTTATGAAACCCTCAGAATGCTTAATGACTTCCGCGTGGTGGCCAATTTGTGTCTGACAAACTGAACAATAAACATGGTCGTAATACAGAGCTCCAAAAGCATCGCACTAAACGGATATATTACATATAGGAAATACGTTGAATTAGATTAAAAGAAAACTCAATTTGACTTACGGTCTTGCTGGATCCTTTGGGGTAAAAATTGACTTTTTAAACTCATTTTTATTGAAAGTTATAGGCCTACATTAAATGTTTTTGAAAGTGAAAAAATTGCTTCGAAGATCAAGTTGAATTAATAAATTATATTTTAGAGAGCATATCGCAGTGTCATTTACAGTTGTTGTAGACTGGTTGCCCCACCCTGCTGTTTAGGATCACCTCTGTGCTTTTTAAGCCATATGTTGAGGTGTAGTTCCAGTGGTGAATGGAGTTTATTACGTTTATTACACCGAAATATAGGACAAAAAAATAGAGCTAAGATAAAATATTAAGTAATAGCCAATCTTTAAATGTCTATTTGAGACGGTTTTAATTTTCAAAGAAACTTCTCGAAAAGGGTTCATCGCAGAGATTTCAAATTTGTTGCATTTTATAGAGTTTAATTTGGACATTAAAAGGATGCCTCATTTTTAAGAAGTTCGGTCGACATGTTTTATAAATGTTTTGCGAACGATATATTTTGTGTTTTTATGATATTTATTACCTGTAAGGTTGGGCAGACACAAAAAGTAAAATTTCGAAACAATGAAGCATCCTTGTTTTTGCTCGAGGGCTATTCTACATAATAAACCTATTTTCTTGGAGTTATTAAAAATTACGTTGTGATAAATAAAGCGTCAAAGACGCACTGTATTTTATTCTGTGGACATTCATTCAAATTATTTCAAAGTTATAATTGGACCCTGAGTACCAAAACTTTCCACAAATTATTTTTGTCCAAAAATTAATCACACTTGCACGAATCGTCTCGCATTCGAGATAAAGTGCCAGTGACAAGTTTCTAATCAGATCGTAATCTTGAGTTGGTATGGGTAACCTATCGACATCTCGAGAGAAGGTAATGATCATGTATACATGGTAACATGGTAACATGGTAACCTATCGACATCTCGAGGGAAGGTAATGATCATGTATACATGGTAACCTATCGACATCTCGAGGGAAGGTAATGATCACGTATACATGGTAACATGGTAACCTATCGACATCTCGAGGGAAGGTAATGATCATGTATACATGGTAACATGATAACCTATCGACATCTCGAGGGAAGGTAATGATCACGTATACGTGGTAACATGGTAACCTATCGACATCTCGAGGGAAGGTAATGATCATGTATACATGGTATAAAAGGTATGGCATAAATATGTAGCAAACAGTATAGGTTAGGAATAAAGCATGCGAACTGGTATTTCAAATAAAAAATAAACCAAAGAATATGTCCACTAGATAGAATGAGAGTTACAAGTTGATTCAGAGGAAAGTTTTGTCATTTACATTATTGATAATCTGGTACACTATAATGGGTTATTGTGCGAGATATCTATATTCTGCGCTGTAATAGGCAAAGCAAGATTGCTGTCCGAAAAAATCTACGCGTACAACCATCAACATCTTAAATGATTTATTATTTTATGTGTGACTCGAGACACATTGTTATAGCCGATATCTCGTTATGATTGTCAACTTCTTAGATCTCAATTTGGACTGCTCTTGAACAACTCACTTAATCTGGTGTATATGGCTGAGTTTAGTGCCCCTTGGGACTGGGTGGTGTGGGGCATGTGCTCGGGTGATCTGGAGGAGAGATTCGGCTGGCCTGGAGGTGTGAAGGGGTCTTTCGCTTGATAAGACAAGGATCCATATGTAGGGTTGGTTTACAAACTTTTCTGTCTCTCGCTTGTTCTGGACAGGCTCTATTTTCTGCCCGGAGCAATACACCGCGCTACCTATAGGCCTACATTGAATCGTCTGCAGATTGTGCTCGGTGCAATCCTAATAATTCACTAATGACCTACTGTTGAAGGAGAGTGATAACTAATCGGTTTCTTGAACCCTTCCATTAGAGCTAAAACCTTCTCTGTAGTTAGGGCAATAAATCACCCTGCTCGTGAAGGAGTCAAAAAGAGTCCGCTGATAGGAAGCAAGTGTACATTTGGAAAACGACTTGTTTCTCTTCACTGCCTATACAGATATGTTAATGCTTTCCTTACTGCCAACCTCTCCAGACCTTACTACTATCAGTAGCTGTTAAGCTCCAGAACAAAGAACGAATGTCTTTCATATATGAATGCTTTGTTGCTGTAACGCTAGTTTGTATCTCTGACCACCCGTGTAACACCTTAGCGCGATATCCATTCATAAATATATGAAGACAAGTTCGGAGTTCTAACAGATGTAGTTAATTGATTTGAAATTTTTAACATTAAAAAGAGAAATTCACAGGTTTATTTTATTAATATTGTTTAGTGAGTTCTTGTCGCATAATTAAATGTAGATTGATTAATACAAAGATACGTCAAACAGGAACATACTGGTAATACTGTTAGTAAGTAAAACTTTGTGGATTTTCAGCCTCTGGATTTATTGATACGCAACTTTTCAGTGCAGTAATTAAATGAGAAAAGTAAATTTAAATAAATCCGGAAGTTGAAAGTTTATAAAGTCTTACTTATGATGTTTATCACCCAGCTTCTAAATGCCACTTAAAGAAGATAATAATTTTGTCTGCAAATAAATAGCATTTTAATAGAGGTATTCGACAGATTAAATTAGGTTGACTGGGATAAATCTGGACTTTAAGTAATGGCCAGTGTCAATGTTACCAGACTGGTGGTAAGGGTGGAGAACTCCAGATGTAATTACTAACACTTTACGAGGTATTTATCACCGATAGGCGGCGCTGACAGCAACACACCTGTCTGG
>JAVFBX010189191.1:0-13583 GCA_034783855.1 Mopalia kennerleyi | reverse complement strand
TAGTTTGAACAGATTCTAGTTCAGAAAATTTTGCAGGTTGAAACCCGTCCGGGAATCGAACCCACAACCCTCAGAGTTGGGCACCGAATCGCCAGCAGTAAATACCGGCCAGCTAAACCACTCAGCCATCCGGCCTTCTACAATGCAGTGTGTTTGCCTCATTGTTTGGATAGCCTCAATAAAGTGTTCACCTCAGCTACTCCACATAAGCATTTACTAAATATGGTTTCAGCCTAAATGCCAAGGCCTTTTTTTCTCAAGTGAATAGGCCTACAATCATGAAATTTAAAAAAAACCAATTATTAATGTACTCTAAGCCAATCAAAATATCTTATGATGCGAATATGGTAATGGCAGTCGTATTTTAAACTACAATATCAATGTGAGGTGATATCCTGTATCAGTAAATAATAAAAGGAGAATCCCAATTTGTGTGTATCTGAGATAAACTTACAATTTTCCTGATCTGTGGGTTAACTCCCCCATAGTAAACAAGTCTGTGGATTTCCTCCTCATCTCGTACCTGTAAAGTGGTTAGTAACACAGGTAAATAACACATGTCACATTTACACTTATAAAATGCAGCAACAATAACAACAGCATCAACTTTTTCTTGTGTCTTTCAGAAAGTAAATATTTACATTATTTTTCTTTTTTTTTTCTCAGTTTAAACAGATTCTAGCTCAGAATATTTTGCAGTTTTAGACCTGTATGGATATAGAACCTACAAGTTAGGACACTCTGAGTTAGGCATCAAATCTACATCAGTAAAACCGGGCCATCTAAACCACCTGCCAGATATGGTTATGAGAAGAGTCTTGGCTGGTTGGATTGATTAATGTATAAGATAGTCCTTAATGGTATATTAAACAGCACTTCAACACTAAAAATATTGACCCTTTTACAACTATATAATATGAAGAGTATTGTTGAGTGGCTAATTTATCAGTGACTATCACTACTTCCATCCTTACTTTCTTTCAGTTCTGGTATCTCATATTTGAATTAATCTCAAGCTATGAGCTACAGAACATGTCATGGAAAGTACTTACAATTCCATCTACACATAGCTCCGCCCACTTTTCTTTGGTAAGCCCCGCCCCAGCATTGTAGGGGTCATTAGATGAGACGATGTTATGATGGACCAGCCCTGATAGGTGGGTCCGGACAGTCTTTAGGTGACGACAATGGGCCAACCCTGGTGAAACATATGAGCAAAACATTGTCATACACCGATTAAAACATTTGCAGACATGGGTAAAATAATACATTTTTTGATTGGGCTTTAATGTCGTACTCAAAATGGTGCTTGGTGACAAGCAAGTTCTCTTACAAATTGGTGAACTGAAGAAGAATCTGTGATATTGATTCATAAATAGTGTGGCTGAAATGTCTGCATACTCTTAGATAGATACCTGTCCACCTGTGATTTTCGAGAGGTTTGTTTGATTGGGGTTTAACGTCGTACTCAAGGGTATTTCACTTATATGACTAGGAATTGTCCACTTCACACTGTTCCTTGCCTTAGTATGGTGGAAAACCGTGAGGAAACCTCAAAGCACCCCTGTGATTGCCGGAGCCACATCTTGTGACTCACTCATATACCTGAGGGTCGACAGACGAACTCGATCCTGTGAACGGTAAATCGAAGTAGGCGTTAGAAAGCGTACTCACGGCCGCAGGCCCGCCATGTAATTGGGAAGTCCATATACACATATATATATAAGCTGGAGGATTCACAAAATGTTATCAGACCTTTAACACTGTATACTTTACTGCAGTAAAGCTTAAAGCTTTTCAACAATCAAGTTCAGTTGGAACTAAATTATGTTTAATCTACTGTCCCAGTCTGCTGAGCTAATAATGTTGGAGATGTGGGGAAATTTAGAGAGGTCAGATTGCCACAAGGGAATTCCAGAATCAGAAATCTGTGAGCTGTAAAACCAAATACATGTGGCAATGTTTCAATTCATTCAACAATCGTTATCATTTGATCTTAAGTTCAGAGTGGTAGTTATGGAGAGAATTGTTCTCAAATTAATTTTCAGTTTATTGCAATAATTCAAAAATAGTTTAATCTTCTTTTGGTGGTTTAACATGAGTCTGAGAAAGGGGATAGTCCCCCCTAATAGCAATCTGATAATGCTTCCCTTCAATGTAGTTTTTAATGCCCCAAAGATCCACCTGCAGTCCAAAATTTGTAATACTCAACTGAGTGGTCATCTTCTGTAGATTTTTCCTGATTATTCGTTTTATTCATCATGAACATCTGTCAGGTGTAAAGATTTAACATTAATATAAAAATTAGAAATTAGGAGATGGCTCAGTAAATTGCAATCCATTGACGTTCCTAAGGCAACTGAGAAATATATTCAGTTCAAAGTTTGTAGCCCTACATGGTCATGTTCTTCAGAGTTCCTCCTATAAATGGTAATATATCAAATAAACAGTGTTTAAAGGGCAGTCACTCTTCTAATTACAATAGGGTCCACAACCTCATAATAATGCATCATCATTTTAAATTTGGTCCGTTCTGTGTTATAGTGTTGATGGTCAAAAAGATATGCAAACATACATACGGACAGACATACATGAAGCTGACAATACCTCTAAGCCAACCATCGACGGAGGGGTAAAAATGGGATAATTGTTCACTGAAAACATTTAAAGCCCATGTAATCTATGATAACAGAGAGATACCAAGAAAACTGTCATAATTATTCCTAAATAATATATGAAAAATGTGTATTTACTTGCAAAACATTTGCAATACACGGACTCGTTTTTTGATGATTTTTCTCTAAACTTCTTACTAAAATACAGTAAGAATTTCTACCCATGTCAAAAGTACAAAGACTAACTAAATGTATAAAAGAAGAAAAAACAATTTACAAATCGTAAGGTTTAACTTTTAGTAGATATTACATTTGGTATAATTGCACATAGTTGTGTTTGCTTTCAATTCTGATGATAGCATTCAGTAAAGCACTGTTCATGATTTCATAAATGACATTGTGACAAATAATACATTAAAACACAGGAACATGTAGTTGATTAGTTGAGAAAAAAAATAACAAAAACATTTAGATCACAAAGCTCCAGCAAACATATCAATCCAGTACTAGACATCACGATAATCCAGAAAATAACAGCAATGGTTAAAGCAAGTAGACCGGCAACACTAAATATCATATGACAGGGACAGTTTTATACCGACTATATTGAAAAGCACAGGTATTTTAACTATCCACATCTTCGCTAAACAAGAGTTTATATTGAGGTATTCTCCATAAAACAAAACAATCCTTGATGGACTATGCACCTTTGTTAAAAAACTGCGATTCACAGCCCCATCTGGTGAGTAAACCGGACAACAAAACTTGGTACATCTTTGATCTTGCAAACCAAGGGACCAAATTGCTTGTCTTTTAGATTGACATTTAATTTGACCAATGAGACATTATAGAGTGGCTGTTGACAGATGGATTCTTTCTACCCTAGGTACTTCATTGGCCACAATATCAGTTCTGATGCTAGTTTTCAAAGTTATTCATTGTAGGGTACAGGTAAGTCACATGTTAAGGTATATAGATTTTACATCCTAAAGCCATTGCAGTGTAAGTAGAAGTACCTATAATATATTTTATTGTTGCTAATGATGAATTTTCTCAACGTTTTTTTATAGTAAAATGTTGATACTAGAAGTTAAATACAATGATTGTTAGAAAAAGCAAAGGTCTGTGATTTACCAATTACATATGAGTATAATGCATGGGTGTACACAGTCACAAGTATACATGTATTATTATAGAATGTGTATAATTTGAAATACAACATCTCACATTATATACCGTAACAAATTGCACCTAATAATCCATTTAGTAGACCATCAAAAGTCCAGTTCATTCTCTTGGGTTTTCCAATAGAAATAACAATCTAACTGCAAATCACAACCTCCACCCGTCAGTTAACTTGCTGAAACTCTTGCATCTTTTCACTTCTTAATATTGTTCAACCAATTTGTATTTTGAAACTCAGAATGGAAACTTGAGTCACAGTAATTCTCCCTCTTTTATTTTTGATTAAAGAGTTGAAATTGCAAAGACATAAATGCAATTTCCAAAGGAACTTGAAGCGGGCAAAGTTTTCTGGTAGGTATAAAGATGGGCGCACTGGTTTCCACTTGATTTTGGACCTTTTGAACACTTTTCATTTGAAATCACTCAGGGAATCCAAGAATAACCTATGAAGTTAGATCTCCTCTGTCTAATTGCTTACTGCCGAACATTAGCCAACTTACCACTCACGTTCTCATACACTCCACATACTTCTGATGAACATCATTATTGTTCTGGTTCACTTTCAGTTGGTTCTTCTGAATGAATATGTTCAATTTGAACCTTCAACTGATATTTGGCCACATACCTGGCCCATTTCTCAGGTGGGTTAGGATTGGCCACACTCACTGAGCGTACCTGGGTTTTAGACACAGTACTAGCCGGCATGGAGAACTCAATATCGGAATATTCCTCAAACTCTGTGGGAAGTTCGTCATGTGGACCCAAATCCATAGTAAGTCGGAATAAGTGGGTTTTGTAGGCACCTGCAATTATATATGTACAGTTCAGAATGATATATGTATAAGTACTTGGCACTGCCTTTTTCTGTTTGCTGTACATACCAGTACATATCGTACCTGTGGGCCAGCAAAATCATACACACCAACATGAATGTCACATTGAGCATAGTTTATTTATTTATTTATTATGTAATCTGTGTCAAAACTAAGTAAAAAGGGAGTACAGAAAACACCATCTAAGGTTTAATGGGTTTGGGGACAAACTTTCCTAAAAAACTCCCTGATTTGGTTTAATCAATAAATTCCCATCTTCTAACTTAACTGTTTTCTAACTTGCTGCCATTTGATTTTTTCCCCACTACACTGAAGAAGGTATAATCAGAAGGCTCCTTGGTAACAACCAAAGACGTTGGAAAGGGCATAGTAATTGAAAATCTCCTCCATAACAACAACAGCCTTTGAGATCGCAGACATCAAAGTCACAAGACAGAACAAGTGACGTCAAGCAAATTCAGCCTTAAGGGACTGCTTCAAAGTGTAATCAGTGAAAAACATGATATCCAAGAGACTTGTTGTTTAAATGGGTAATGTGGTACACCGTAGAAGCCACAGACAATTGTCTAATGTATCTAATCTGATTTACTGTTATTAGTTATTATTAGTATTAACAGTTTTGTGATCATAAAATAACTATTCCCTAATTTATTTATAATATCAAAGATAACCTTAGGTTTAGATTACAGTCATGATGTTGTAATATTTAGTTCACATCAATGAGAGTAGACCCACTATTAACACAGATCTTGTATTGATCCCTACTGGTTGGGATTTAAAGCAATAGGCAGCTAAAGATTAAACGAATGAAATGAGTTTGTATTAACACCTTCGTTGATGCAAAGTTATGGTATCTAAATATCAATATAAAAAGTAGTACTTTATGCAACCAACTATTAGAATTGAATGTGCAGCTATCTTGTCATCGAGGACAAGGACGGTTCAGTCATACAATATAGTTGTGCAGTGTTCATTCTTTCCAACACCCTGTTTGCGAAAACCAACTGCTGGACTAGCCTGGATAATACTTTTCATGTTCTGTCTACCCTGCAGAATTCCTAAGATATATTTATATCACAATAATTACGGATTAATCCGTTCTTACTTTAGCTTGTTAAGATCATTTTAAAGGTTATTACGGAAATATGTCCATGAGTGTGAGGAGTTTAATGTCAATTCAGCTTTTGTCCACAAGTGATTGCAATTTGTAACTCTTATTAACATTTTAATAAGCATATTAAGTTAAGACTTATAGACAATATATACTTAGACAGAACTTCACTCAATTCAAAACAGAAATCAGGATTTCCTTTTTCTAAATGAAAGCAATGCTAACTATATTTCTCTATGTATAGTATGTCATTTTGAGATTGCTTGGGTTGAAAAATACTCATAATATAACATGTACCCTTGATACTTGACAGTTAAATAGACTGAAGTAATCTTGGAGCAAATCCACAACGAAATTTAACATTTTAGTATACTCTCTAAACATATCCAAATCATTCCATATTAAACTTAATGGTGTAAAAAATTTAAGCTTACAAAATGTTCTACATATATATGTGTGAAATTACTACTAAATAAAGGCTGACAATTATTTTAATACTGTAAATAAATGTACCTAAATAGCTATCATATTATTACAGTTTACTTACACAAGTGTAAAAGAGGTGATTATTCAATGTATATTGACGTAACAAACTTAAACACCGACGTTTAAATCTTTCATGTGGTATTTCCCTTATTTTTATGGATTACTTTGTGAGTGGGTTAATAGAGCCTTACCTTCATTCCTCTCGGGTAGACGATTAATACGCCAAACCACGGCTCGATAAACATTTTCATACTTGGCTGTTCCCACGGAAGCTTCCAACAAAGCAGGGGAAAGATTTCCTTGAGCAATCATCGTGAGTCTCTCTAACCCTTTAATCTTGCCAGGCTTCCTGGTTGTAGAGTGCACTGAACCATATCCAAACCGTCTTTCATAACGGAAGAAGTAAATCCACTTCTCTGGAATAGGAAAGTGAATCTCAATATCTTCACAAGGAAACTGGCCATGTTTTTTACTGTTGGCATGATAACCTGTAACTATCAGTTCACATCTCATTTCTACATGGGTGCCTTTAATAATCTGTTGAATTTTAGCCTGCAGAGGCAGTTCACGGTTTTCTTTTGGTCGAGCTCTAAAACGCATTAACTCAAACTGACACCCATCCAATGGACGAAACGTTATTGTGTTAGTTTTCTCAAACGCAGGCCTATCAATTACATTGTGGAACTCATAATCCTGTATTTTAATCCAATCTTCTGTTTTAACCGGTATAATGTCATGTCGGCCCACAACTTCTTTACCTTTCCGTCGTTTGTCATTAACACCAAGTTCACATAGAGGCATTCCAGTGACAAAAGCTAAGCAGAATATTCTAACACGAGATTTTTGTTTAATAATGTGTCCAGCTGTATCAATTTCGGCTTCAAATTCATCCCAAACATCCACCGACACTTCATCTTTGGTGTAGCTCAAGGTCTTATCACGGTGAGCTTCTATGTGCATTAAGGCATCTTCAACTTCCCACATGAATGTTCGCAAGTAGTCTTTCTTCAGGCTGCCAAACTTGAGTAATTCAGACACCTGAGGGGAGTGGTCAAGAATCATTGTTGGTTTGGGTTTCCGTACAAAGTTTGGAGTGATTCTCTCTGCTCTTAAGCCCACTCTTTCTCTATAGAAGATGTACTGCAGTTTAACAGTGTGGATTTTCCCATACTGATCATACTGCTGAAGAGCAATGTCAGATAAGGAATAACACGGCTGAAGAGGAAGCTCCTGAAATGAATCCCTTTCACCTTCATCTGTGTACAATTTTAATACAGGTCCATCTTTAACCATAGCTAACTTCACAAACACATTCTTCCAGTACCTATTCCCAGTTATTTTTTTCTTTGTTGGTTGTCTGAGCATCAGGTGCCAGCCACTGCCCTCAAATTTGGAATGAAACACCTCTAAAGGTCCAGGCATTTCCTCATCATCCGGTGTACTGCTTTCAGTTGACATACTCATCATGGTTTCAAGGTTGGCTGATTTCTCTGTCGTTTCAAACTTGGCAAATTCTTCTTCAGGAGGAGATTCCTTGTCAAATGGATTTTCTCTGAACGGCATCATGGCAGATTTTGGAGGAGGTGGGATAGGAGGACCCTTTCCAGTGGGTTTCCTGCCTGTTGGTCTGATTTCTAGCTTCATTGGAACTCCTGCAAAATCGTCGTCATCACCATCCTCTGGTTCCACCAACTGATTGTCACCAGCTGCAGAAACTGCCTCAAATATCGACACTTTACCCCTGTCTGAACCTTCTGGTTGAGTAACATTTTTAACACCAAAGGGATCAAAGTTATCTGTGCTATCTGCTTTACTTTCAAACATAAAAGCTGACACATCAGTAGCAGGAACTGCTTCACTCGAGCTCTCCAGGAGGAATGGGTTATTCTGTGTTATTGTTTCAGTTGATAGTGCAGCAAAATCATCAGACACAAAAGGGTTCTTATTCGCATCAATTTGACTTTCAGTTTCAACAGTCTGCCCCGACGAAAAAGACATGTCCAAGAAGGGGTTATTTGAGCTTTTAGAAGTAGCAGAATCCATACCCCAAGCATCAAATACATCAGTTGTATCTAACACTGGGGCAACTTTCCCAAAGAAATCATCATCAAAATCTTGAACTGGTTTTATAACAATCATGGTGTCTTCTTTATCTTTCACATCAGGTTCTTCATTTGAAGGTTTAGGTGCAAATGAAGCTGTAGAAAATGAATCAAATGTAGCGAATGACTGGTCTGAAGCATTAGATACAGCCAAGTCTTTAGAAAAATTGTCTCCCATCGAGGAGAAGGTGGGTTGTGATTGTGTTTTAGAGTCTTTGAGATCAAAGATGTTTGATGATGAGAATGGACTTTCGTAAGCTTGATTATCTAAAACAGAAGCTTCTGAAGGTTCCATAGGAGCAACCATAGCAGTGGATAATACAGAGGGATTTATCATATTGTCCGAGGCGGGAACAGTTATTGGGGATTGATGTGAAGTGTCTTTTACATCAAAAATATTAATAGGTTCATGGGCAGCATTGTCTGCCTTGTTGTTCTTCACACCTGTTGCCTCTCCAGGTAATCCAAACACATCTGTTGCTGTATCCCCCACCTCTTCAATGGTCTGAGAAAACCATGGATTAGGTGCCTCAGATCTCACAGGTTCATTGGTCTCCGGGGCAGCATTACTGAAGATGTCTACCCCTGATGTGTTAAAAGGGTTGATCGGAGAAGTACTGTGGGCAGTCAGATTTGAGGTAAATGGATTTTCTGGAGCTAAACCAGATGACTGTTGAGTATCAGCTATATGTGTATCATCGGATATAGTCTTAAAAGGGTCAAACGCATGAACAGGAGAGGGTGCTAAGGGTACATCTGATTCTGATAGCCCAAGGAAGTCATCCATGATAGTGTTGGCTAGTCGGCTAGCAGAGGACTGTTTAGCTTCTATATTGTGGGCAGGAGAATCAGGTGTGGCAATTGTAGAAAAGATATCTGTATCAAAGACACATGGACTAGACCTTTGAGATGACTGGGCACTGTCCCCTATTGAACTAAATAGCATTTCAACTGCTTTGGGCTTTTGTGCTTCCACTGATGTACTGAAGGGATCAAACAAGTCAGTCTTGTTCATGGTTCCTGTATCACTGTCAAAGCCTAACCCAAAAAGATCTTGATTAAGAGGTGCATCTACTGGTTGAACAGGAGATGACACCTGGGCATTTGAAGCGTCCCCCAAACCTAAAAGATCCATATCATCAGATGGGTTTATCTCTTCTCCGAGCAAGTCTGTTTTGCTGAGATCTTCACTACTTGCTCTGAGGCTATTACTGGGAACGCGGGGGGAAATTCTTGGGGAAGGGACAGGAGTCACATCCAGATGAAGCAAATCACTCCCAGTGTCTATTAAATCAGAGTCCGTTAAATTATCATCATATGCTGCCCATGACAAATCTAACTGATCATTGGCAATAACATCTATATCTATTTCCGTTAACCTATCGTCCTTTTCTGCTTCCCCCTTCTCAAAGCTTACCCAGGACCCACCAGATGGTTTGCTCACTGGTTTAACATTGCCATCTGGTGAGTCTGCGACAGTAGTTGAGGCTAGCTTCGTAAGATTAGTTCTTGTTTTCTGTACTGTTTGTTTGATCCGTTCTTGCATTTCCTGGAAAGCCTTCCATTCTTCTGAATCTTCGTCAATTTTTTCTCGAGGTAAAGTTGGATCAAACTCTTCGTCAGGGGAATGAGGAAATTTTGATTTCGAGGAGGACTTACCTCCAGCTTTGGCTAAAACTTTGGATAGACTTTTGCTTGCGGATTTTGAAGGAGATTTCAAAGGTGAGTTAGATATTGGATGTTTGAGAACAGCTTTTGTCTTCTTGGCACCTTCTTTTGCTCTTGAGATCAAGCCACTTAGACCTTTTGTCTTTTTATGCTTTCCAGGTGGATGAGAAGAAAAAGATGTTGCGACTGAAGAAGTAGGGAGTGGTGGTGAAGAAGGAGAAAGTCTGTCATGTTCAGATGATTTCTTTTCAAAATTTTCTTCTTTTTCACCATTGGTAGGAGAGGGAGGGTCCACATACAAAGACGACGATTCATCAAAGGATAAACTCATAGCTAATCTACACACATCACTTCTTCATCCTAAAACAGACAAAAAGAACATGTGTTTAGTTAATAGTAACTGTTACATTTTAGCTAAAATGTTATTTACAACAGAATAATATATTCATTGATAATGAAAGAGGTATGGTTGACACAGTGCTCAAAGGTATTTCACTTATATGACAGTGATATTCTGCTAAAGCATAAAGTCACACCAACACAGCTACAAAATGTCCGGGATGAATAATCTTAAAAAACGCTGCCTTTAACCAGAGGGTTGGAACAAAAACAGATCTGTTTATGAATCAGAGTACCCAAATTGTGTCTTATTTATACACACAGAGAGAAAATAATCATCAGGTATTTGAATGCATGCATGCCAATGTTTTTCTTGAAATAAATATAATGGAAAGAAAACAGACCAATATACACTGTATTTAGTGCCAGAAATCATGTTTCTGGTATACTCTGGTTCCAAAAGTTTTTTTTTAATATCTATTAGTCATAAGTTTGAAAGGGTCAGTTTCTGAAAATCTCCTAATGGAATGGCCGCAAGCAAATCTGTTTTTTACGGTTAATGGCAGAAAAGCATTGTTTGTTTATCATGTCAGTAGGCTCATAATCTAAAAGAATGATACCAATATATCAAACTTATTAAAATGAAACATTCAGGCACTGTCAATTTAATTCTTAACTGTTCATCATAAAAGACAACAAAACAGGAGTCTGGGAATTGTGAAATGATCATTAAAAGCACTTGTGGTCATAAAATAACAGCTGTATCAATAACATTTATCAGAGATGTGATTTCAACAAACTGGTCGAGTATTCAATCAGCAGGTTATGTCTAATCATAATAAGACCATAAAAGCAAATTTATCATTAAACTTATCAATATTTCATATTTATCATTTTGATAATGGCTCAAGGCTTCTTTGATCATGTAATTGGGTTTTGCATCATACTTTCACATGGTAATTTTACTAATATCCTGACAATGTCCAGCTTTGTGGGTGAAAGAAACCATTGCCTAGTCCCTGATAATAAACAATTAGGTTTGTTTGTTTGCTTGTTTGATTGGGGTTTAATGTCGTACTCAAGGGTATTTCATTTATATGACGACAGATTGTCCACTTAACACTGCACCTTGCCTTATTATGGTGGAAAACCAGGACGAAACCTCGTAACAACCACCCGATGATCGACAGGCGGACTCAATTCAGTGAACGGTACATCGAAGCAGGATTATTAGGTGCACGTGCTACCACTAAGCCACGTCCGCAGGCTCCAAACCATTAGGATATTGCACAAGACAAGCATCTGCTATAATACATCATGTGAATTTACAGTGCCTCTTCACTAAGATAACCTGCTGCAAATCATGGAGCTTAACACACATCATGTGAATTTATAGTGCCTCTTTACTAAGATAACCTGCTGCAATACATGGTAACTGAACCACATCATGTGAATTTACGGTGCCTCATCACTAACAGAACCTGCTGTAATAAATGGAGCTGAACACAGTCACGTCATCTAAATGTACAGTGCCTCTTCACTATTAAAGTTTGTTTGTTTGATTGGGGTTTAGCGTCGCACTCAAGGGTATTTCACTTATATGGCAACGGATTGTCTTATTATGGTGGAAAACTGAGAGGAAACCTCGTAAAAACCACCCCTGCGACCACTATTAAAGAGAACCTGCTTCAATACATGGAGCTGAACACAGCATGTTAATTTACAGTGTCTCATCACTAAGAGAACCTGCTCCAATACATGGAGCTGAACACAGCATGTTAATTTACAGTGTCTCATCACTAAGAGAATCTGCTTCAATATATGGAGCTGAACACAGCATGTGAATTTACAGTGTCTCATCACTAAGAGAACCTGCTCCAATACATGGAGCTGAACACAGCATGTTAATTTACAGAGTCTCATCACTAAGAGAATCTGCTTCAATACATGGAGCTGAACACAGCATGTGAATTTACAGTGTCTCATCACTAAGAGAATCTGCTTCAATATATGGAGCTGAACACAGCATGTGAATTTACAGTGCCTCATCCCTAAGATAACCTGCTTCAATACATGGAGCTGAACACAGCATGTGAATTTACAGTGCCTCATCACTAAGAGAATCTGCTTCAATACATGTAGCTGAACAGAGCATGTGAATTTACAGTGCCTCATCACTAAGAGAGCCTGCTGCAATACATGGAGCTGAACACGTCATGTGAATTTACAGTGTCTCTTCACTAAGAGAACCTGCTTCAATATATGGAGCTGAACACAGCATGTGAATTTACAGTGCATCATCACTAAGAGAACCAACTACAATACATGGAGCTGAACACAGCATGTGAATTTAGTGCCTCATCACTAAGAGAATCTGCTTCAATACATGGAGCTGAACACAGCAAGTGACAGCATGTTAATTTACAGTGCTTCATCACTAAGATAATCTGTTTCAATACATGGAGGTGAACACAGCATGTGAATTTACAGTGCCTCATCACTAAGAGAGCCTGCTGCACTACATGGAGCTGAACACCTCTTGTGAATTTACAGTGTCTCTTCACTAAGAGAGCCTGCTGCAATACATGGAGCTGAACCCATCATGTGAATTTAAAGTGCCTCACCACTAAGAGAACTTGCTACAATAAATGGAGCTGCATGAACACAGTCACGTCATCTAAATTTACAGTGCGTCTTCACTAAGAGAATCTGCTGCAATATATGGAGCCGAACACATCATGCAAATGTACTGTGCCTCTTCACTATAAAAGATAACCTACTTCAATATATGGAGCTGAACACAGTCACATCATGTGAACTTACAGTGCCTGTTTACTAAGATAACCTGCTACAATAGATGGAGCCGAACACACATCATGTGGATGTACAGTGCATCTTCAGTAAGATAACCTGCTGCAATAAATGGAGCTGAACACGGTCACATCATGTGAACTTACAGTGCCTCTTCACTAAGATAACCTTCTTCAATATATGGAGCTGAACACAGTCAAATCATCTAAATGTGCAGTGCCTCCTCACTAAGATTGTTTGTTTGTTTGATTGGGGTTTAACGGCGTACTCAAGGGTATTTCACTTATATGACGACGAGCCAGCCCAATGGGTGAAAGAAACCACCCTCGACACCACTGGCAACAAATAAAGACAGGATGTGACAAAAACAGGACGCAATACAGACACCACAAACAGATCGGCTTCCTGTTCCCCTTTAGCTCTGAGAGCACCA
>JAVFBX010189180.1:0-13584 GCA_034783855.1 Mopalia kennerleyi | reverse complement strand
TCAAATATAATATCTGGCTTCTTTAGATAATATTATGACGCTTAATGGGATATAAAATGTTCCATGTCGTCATTTTCGCAAACAGGAAACGACCCCCTTAGCAAGACAAGACAGCTTTGGAAATGACTTGATTCTCATTTAAACATTTTGGGGAAGTCAGTGTATAAATGTGCCTGGACTCTAAGAGAATTGTAAAGGCCCCAGGGCACCGTGGCATAAAAGTTGTAAAACATCACCCTATGAGAGTTATAAGTGGCCCCCTTACTGAAACCTGGGCCACGGAACGCCACCCTGGCTCCCCCCCTCCCACCCCCCTCTTAGTGGTTCTGAAAGTGTGTCCACCTAGTAAATTTTGTAATTTAAATTAGGTATCTTTGTGGTAAAGTCCAATTTATCTTAACTATGTTTTTTGCGTATTACCTTGTATATGATTATTGCTTATAGTGGAAGCCAAACATACACTTTCTCACATGTGATCAGGCCTAAGGAATTTTGTTTTTGAAGAGTTTCGTAGACGTGGACTGAGCCAGAAGATTGACAGCACTGGACCGCGATGTTTATTTTACCTCTGTTGACCTGGCCTATTTAGCGCGAGATTCTAGGTGACAACAAACGAAACTCTTATACATTCGAGGTAAGAAAATGATATATGAGAAGCACGTGAGTAAGTGTGTGGAATCACGTGCAGACAGATATATTTTCTTCTGATTATTACGCATGTCTAAAATATTTAGCATTGTCTGACAGAATATAATAACTGATATTGCTAACAGCATACATAAGTCACCTCGTTGCAGTATATTTTTGCCGAAGAAGCAATGCACATGCGTTGAGTATCCGTCTCGATGGTTTGCATTCCTTTATATACCTAAATATAGATATCGATAAAGAAATATAAATTCGCCAATAAATCTCAAAATTCAAGCAGTAAATCAGTTATTTATTCATTCATATAACAAAGAATATATAGATTATGAGATGAATTTGTTTAATATTTTTCAATACTTGGGGAGAATATGCCTATTACTCGAACATGGATTTTTTTTTTTTTTTTTTGGGCAAACTTCATCTCAACACATATTACCTTTAAAAACTTTTCACGGTTTTTGTATCTTTTTTTAAAGATATCTTTATAAGAATTGGACATTTAAAGATTTTTGAGTTTGAGAAAAGAATATTCTACATATTATGGTTCTACATTAAAATACTATTCAGAATTTATATAGGCCTTACGTCTGTTGCAACAATCCTTATAGTCCAACGAAAACTGGGATTTCTAACAAAAACCTTGACAGTGAGAGTAACTTGTAAGAAGAAGAGATATGTTTCTGTTCATTTATCTCTCCATATCATTTTTGAAAACATATAACTACATGTTCTCCGCACAGTATACTGGTATCAGTGGGGTGCTATATTGTGGACCCGCGGTCGTGGCTTAGCGGCTAGCGTGTGCGCTTACTAATCCTATTTCGATGTACCGTTCATGGGATCGTGTCCGTCTGTCGACCCTCAGGTATATGGGTGAGTCACACGATGTGGTTCCCGCAATCATGGGGTGGGTTTTTTTTACGAGGTTTCCTTCCGGATTTTCCACCGCAATTAGACAAGGAACAGTGTGCCGTGGACAACCCATCGTTATATAAGTGACATACACTGGAGTACGACGTTAAACCCCAATCAAACAAACAAACTATATTGTGCTCACGGTCATTTCACACATTAGACGGTGTGCCAGACTAATGGGCGAAAAAAGATACTCCCGTAGAATAACTAGCAACAAAGACAAGACAGGACAATTAAAAGCCGCAAAACAAAAACTATACAAAGGGATCCACTTAGTGTTGCCTCGTAGCCTTACAAGCAGTATCTAATCGTGGCTTATTGGATCTGACCACGCCGTAACGTTGCCTTTATAACTGTTTATAATAAAATTTGGAACATTCACCTTGTCACACTCCGAGAGATGTACTACACAAACGGCCCGACCAGCACTCTTAATAATATGCGGTTGGCCTCGTCCTGCATGCTTGTATAGCGCCAGATCAAAATCTTTCCTATGTGGACATTAACAGATGTTTAATGCTTTGGAAATATTGACAGTTGTAAGATTGAAGAAAGACCTCTTTTAATCCAGTCCAGCCAAAGGAACACTGGTGGACGGAGAGGTGGCTTGAATAAAGCTCTCACAAGGAAACGATTAAAGGTTTTGTTTCTGGTTTCCAATGTTTGTTTTCCTGTGAATACAAAATGTGGATATTTGTGGAATATTATCACCGCAGTGTTAAGTCATTTTAAAGGTTGTGATAACTCCGATATGATGCGGTTGTTCTCAGACAGTCTGTTCGGAGTAAAAACGAGTCCGGCCATCATTTCCTATCTATAGCACTAGTGCTAATACACACATGGCGAACGCTCGAGGGCACAAGGGTATTATAAGATATATTTATGACCGTAAAGTTATTAGCTGATGAGTCCGGTCTGGCAATGTTCGTCATTTTGTACCGACGAGCCGTAACCGAGAAGTGTCTATCTATAACGGTCAGTTTTAAGCCTTAATTGGCCAGGGTACGGCTGTTCCAAACTCCCCTAACCTGGCAGCCAATCAGACGACTTTGCGTCACAACGAAATTGACGTCACGTCATAATAGAAATCATTATAACGTAACGTCGACTAACAGACCGTTAACTTAACATAGCTTCGAGCAGCCGGCCCAAGGGGCCAGTATATCGAACGACGATCAGTTGCTAACACCAGATTAAATCGCTCATAGTGTATTAGCGATATTCATGCAACATGACGAGACGTGACCCAAAAGGGGATTCAATTTAATAGCGCTTAAAGTAAACGGCTGTTTGCTCGAAGCGCTATTAAATTAAAGCATGTATTCATTAGATGACGTTACGTTACGTTGACGGCTTATATCATATCCGCTATTAGCGATTAAATCTTGTGTTAGGGACCAACTGGTCCCAGAGCCCAAAAAAACAAAGCAACTAATACTATCATGGAGTGATTGATTGATTCATTTGTTGTTTGGTTTTTGTTGGGTAGTTGGCCGTGTGGTTCGTTCGGTCCTTTATTTATTTGTTGATTGATTCATCTCAGTTGTTAGGTTGGTCTATTTTGCGGATTGTTTGATTGATTGATGGATTATTTAAAGGATGGATTGATCGCTTCATCAATGAATGTTGGTCGATCAACTGGCAGGCTGGCTTGAAGGGTGGTTTATTGGTTGTTTGCTTGCTCTGAAGGAAAGAAAAGTAACTGGCTAATCAGACCATAATTTAGAACGCATTCACGCAGCCAATTCCTATCTTTTCGAATAACCGTCACGTTACAGTTATTGCAGTGGCGGTAATAATTTTTGTCTATATAACTCATTTGGTTGGAATTGGAACTAAAGCTGAACTCTTTGAGGATAAGACCTCTTCGGGAATGAAGCCATGCCAGACACCAAGTTGAGCTCTGAATAAAGGCCGGACTATGTCCGCCTACATGTATTTATCCGCTTTTATGATTTCTTAAACGGTTTATTATCGGGAGTAGATGATACATTTAGCTTTTATACTTAGTTGTTCTTCTCTGTAATCTGAGGATAAACTCAATACCGATGTTAAGATATTTTAAACTTGTTCTTACGCGTCAACAGTTAGCCTTGTGGGCTTGTGTTAGTTTGTATCTTGCACTTATGCATTGGCATAAAGAAAAGGTTTATAATTCAAGTAAGGAGTAAATTTCAGCCATATACAAACAATCCATTTACTGTGCATGCGATATGGAAAAATGTGTTTTGTGTAAATTCAACAGGGTGGTCAGAAAGAACAGTACGTGATTGATAGAGAAGAACGTCCCGTAATTCAATGTATTCAGGAAGACCGCTGGGTTTTGCTGCCGGACCAATGCGACTGTTGTGTTTTATTAACAAACTGTATCTTAATATATTGACGTAAAACAGCCCTGTGGTTGCATAGATAGAATATCAACTGGACTTGTTTGCCATTCCTGCCCTGATAGCTGCAATAGCTTTGTGTCCATCGTATCCTCCCTAAAAAGCAAACGTGATATAACATGTATACTGTATGTAGACAACAAACAGCTAACTCTCCGGATATTTCTGAACTATGAAAGGGCCTATTATAAGCGAAGAAAGAAGCACTTGATCATGCTTTGGTACACACCAAATTATGAAACTGTTTAGAGAACTGGTGCTTTCGGACAGAGCCCCGAGGTGTGATTCTCGGTATACATTTAAAAAAGCAAATATTCAGTTTTAGTTCAGGAATTTTAAGAGAATTCCATGTCATGCTTTCTAATTCACTCAGATCGTCAAAGCCACACTCGACTTTATTTATTGACAACACTACTGACAAAATGATGTAGTTTGATACGACAAAGGGATGAAGCGCGACTGAACTCTCTCTATATGTCGAATTGTAGATTCGACTTAAGGGGAATCGTCTCACGACCAATGACAACGCTAATCTTATGACATCTACCCCGAATCGATACTATAAATCGAACCCTGGGAACAGATATCACAAAGATATTCAACGAAGCTATCAACGTGGCGTTATAAACGACCCAAAATGTTTTCTGCGTGAACTTAGGTTTGTACTTCTGAAATATGAACTATATTTGTGTACAGATATTACGTAATTTGGAATATTTATATCCCTAGCAAAGTGTGAAAAGTGCCAATATAAAGGCTGCCTTAACTTGGTAAAACATACATAACAGGGTTAAACAGTTCGATGTCTTTACATAAAATCCATTTGGTGGACGGACATATATAGTCTAAAACAGGATAAATCGAGAAGTTGAGGAGTTAACAACACAGGGATCTAACATTATAGACAACAAAACGTAATGCGCACAGAGAGCGCGAGAAACACGATGTAATCCGCGGATAAGGCACACGGCGCAAATCCTTAAGCAGAAGTATTAAAGACAAATGCGACCGAATGCGCGAGACACATATAGTCAGTGAGCGGGTTTATCATTTGAAAGCGCGACTTGATATCGGCCAGTCTCTTTTGTCACTGTGTTGAGACTTAACACTGGGCATTCCGTAGATTTCTTTCAACACGTGTCGCGTGAAGTAGCTATCGGCGTTTAACTTCTGTGCGTGCTAGATCCGTTTGTAAACTAGGAAGCTTCCGCACCTAATTTGACTTTTCGCGAAAGCGTTAGAAAACGAAAGAAACTGTATATATTTTTATCGGCCGTCTCAGCAAAAGGCTTAGTATGTGTTGTTATTGTAATTCCAAGTCTAATGGGCATCGATTCCAGGTGCTTTCGTTTTGACATGAAGCGCTTCGATCCCGTCTTTCTCGTAGCTCCTCACTGTAACATGTTTACAAGCAGTTTAAGCAAAACATTTTATCTAATGTTCCTTCTTAAAATTGATACTTTAGAAAACCTTAACCGATACTTAAATATCATATACTTCATTACAATTATTTTTCAGTGTTACTAATCTGAAAAGAAGGCTATATTACAGGTCTAACGTTGTGGTCGGTGATGATTAGCTATTTAATCTTATACCATATCTTCAGTGTTTTATGAACTTCAGAAATTTCTTGGTAATTTTCCATCTATCTGACCCCGAATTTGTTGTCTCCAGCTAACGTTGTGAAATAAGTGGATCACCAATCAAACGAATAATATTTAACCAATCAATCGATCACATAGATATTTCTACCATTTAAAAAAAACGTATGGCCCGCGGCCGTGGCTTAGTGGTTAGCGTGTGTGCTTACCAATCCTACTTCGATATTGTAAAGAAGCGTGTTCCGCTGTTCGATCGCTGGGATACCTATACGTGCAAACAAACAACTGTCAATTGTTGGGATCGAGTTCTTCTGTCGACCATCATACATATGAGTCAGTAACACGATGTGGGTATGGCATTCGCGGGGCTGATTTTAGGCGGTTTCCTCTCGGTTTTCCACACTGATTCGGCAAGGACCAGTCTGCGTCTTGCGTACGACCTCAAACCCCTATCAAACAAATAAACAAAAGATAACAAAGTTTTAATCTTAAAATTTTTCAAAAGGGAAACTATGACAACATATACATAACAATACTCGCTTGACACAAACCGCCATTTTATAAGACGGATGGATGAATCAGAGCGAAAAATACGAAGTGAATCGATGAACACTTGTCACTCAGCTTCTCCCACCCACACGTAAAAACAAATTGATGAAAAATATCGTGCCATTAAGTACAGTGGTAGCTTAAACTCTTTGTCCATTACAATAGAGACCAGAAGTATGATAAATTGATCCACAAAATGTAGGAATGATATTGCAAAAATCCAAATGCGTAAGTGTGTTAATCAATTGTACCGGAAGAAAGCACGGAAGCTGGACACCACTTAGTGCTGCTCAAGTCGTATCTGACCAAAGAGGCTTCGAAGTATATCCAGTGTGTGTCCGTCCATTTGTGGAAACAAACAAAATATTAAAGATGAAAAATTTGTGAACGGATACAGGGCTTACGCTGGACGATTATTTGTCGGTACGGGTTACTTCTGAATTAGGTGTGTCAAAGTGAGCCGAATCCAACCGCGGCCTGACGGCGAAAGGCTAGTGTTCTAAGCCAAGTTATTTGTTTGTCCATTTTCCCGCCTGATTGAAGTGTGAAGTGTTTTCGGTGTATTAGATACGCAGGTGGATTTGAGACCACTTTGACCCGATAGACGGGTTCAGATTAACCCCTCTTTGTTTGGAGAGAGGTGTACACAGCAGAAAATTGCCAGACGATCTCTGGCATATATAATGGGAATGCGGAAGTCTAACCGAATAGATCTCTAAACCTTACTTCCAGATATTTCTAGTGATTATTGAAAAATCCTACCCCACTTGATCGCCAATGTCTGTTTTGGGTGGTAACATGTCCCGAAGTGCATCTGGGAATCACGTGCGCCTTATTACGTCAACTTCAAGGGCACCACTAACGCTTCCGGATAAATTGCGTAAGAGTTTCAAAGCGAATGTTGTTTTCCATAAAACGGGATTCTGGAAAATAGCCTTCTATATTAGCTCTATAAATTACAACAAAGACCCGTAGAGGTTGAACAAATTGGCTCACGGATGATGTATTCTATTTAAATTTAATTGAGTCGAACGTAAAATAAATCGAAATGACAAGCCAGAAATTCACTTCATTGTTTGGATGGTGCTTATCGTGATATTCAATAATATTTCAATTATATTTTTGCTTTGCTATTTACTGCCTTGCTGTTTACAGCTACCGTTAAATGTTCCTTCATATCTGGGGTTGAGGGACATTAGGAATAAAGTTTTTGTTCGGTGTATTCAATCAGTGTCTCCAGTCTAGTGTTCACCTACGACGATTGAAACATGACATTGCCGAAAACAATTTTGCCAATTATCAGTTATTTAAAGTAGTTGTATAGAATGCAGATCAATACATAGACCGCCCTTAATATATCAGAAGAGATACATATATCTAACATATATCCTTTGCACTATATTGTATATCGACGGGTGAGTTGTTTACTTATTAGTATTCTGGGACAGAACACACAGGCATCTGTTTAACGCTTGCGGCATGAATGAAATGACATCAATTGTGTTACGGATGACATCATTGTTTATAGCCTACCCTGATGTACACATTGGACGGGCTACGAAATGTAATCACGCATATTAAAGTGATAGATGATAATCATCACGTGGTTTGTTCAATTGACTTGAGATGGATGCAGTTCAAATCTAAAACAATAATCTATTTTCCCATGTGAGCTTTGGCTGTTAAGAAGCGTGAACTTTGTTCAAAATATATCGAGATTTTAAAACATAATTGAATTGTATTAGCTTGTCTGCTTCACTTCCACTTTTGCAATGGATGAATTTAAATGAACAGTGATAAAACATGCGTTCAAAGTTAACAAACAGAGAAACAATAAATCGACCCGTCATAATGGTGGAATCTTCGTATTTAAATTCAAATAGAGCATTACGTTGTATTTAAATACGTTAAGAATGTATCGACAACAGCTTAGCGTCGTTTCCTCGCTAGGTTGTTATATTCTGCGCAGGAGTTTTCGACCCCGAATATATCAATGACAATTCTCCTAACGTGTAAAAGATTTTCTTATTTCCGTCTTAATTACCTTGCTTCCTGTAGCATGTGAATATGTTTACGTGAATAGGATGCGCAAGGCTGTCGTTATTTACGTGGTAATTAAGGCAATGGCCGTTCCAAACGTCAGTTGTCGGGAGGCTATCGTTGTTCAAATGCAAAATCAGAGCAGAGGCGATCGACATGGTGGATTGGTGGTTAGCCTGGAAATAATCGAACTGGTAACTGTCGAGGATCAAAGATTTCTAATTAAAAGGGCACAGAATACTCCGCTAATTTGTGGCAACATAACAGCCAATCAAACCACCACTATACCAAACACTCCATTCAGAGACAACCGTACGGTTCTACAAAAACACAAACAGTTCATAGCATCGTTACATTTCAGATTTAGTTCATTAGCACAGATTGCTTGCTGGCGCGTGTTGATGAGTGGGGGACAGGGGGATATTAAGCCCCCCCCCCCCCACCCTTCCCCCTGCCTATATATTAATCCACTAGAGAGAGCATGGTTAGATTATCGTAAAGGCAGGTTTTGCTTCTTTTCCTTATTAATTTCATGATTTTATCTTGCCTCTGGCAGCTCATTACTAATATGGCAACTATGTACCTGTTGGACACTTGACCGTATTTTGACGCTACCCGATTGCCACGTATTGCCGAAAAAGAACACGATGCTTGTTTTGCCAAAGAGAAAGGTAAACGTCTCGGTTTACCATTTATTGTCCATATGTGATTATTTTTAAATATTACGTTATTCATAATGCTATAAATCAGATTTGCATTCTTGTTTTTGATTTCTGATTGCAAACATGTAGCATGCTAGTAATTTAACCTATGATTTTAATCCAAACTGTAAATGAACACATTTGACAGTGTTAATTTAACTACTTTATGCTGATATATAGAATTCTACCTCTGCCCTTTTTAAGGCAATTAACACCTGCTGATGATACAGGTATATGCATTGAAACGTTGTGTTCTATCACAAAACAAGAAGTCTTATCCAGAAATTAAAGAATTATGTTACCCCACTTCTAAATGTCATTCAACATTTATATTAATGTAACAGTCAAGAATGTGTACAATTATTGTCCACATTTGAAAATAGCTTGAACCTGCACTTAAGTAGCCACTCTGATTGTATCCTTCTTGCAACCAGTATGTAGGCAGTGCATGCAATTACACTGATCTGGAATTCCAAGGGCGCCCGAATGCCAGGCCTCTGCACGCACAGCGGCTCATGTCAACATAGTCTTTCGTAATGGCTGCCATTCCAAAGAGTGTTACGGAAAAGTTAAATACATGCTCGAGGGGAAAAGTTATGTTTGATGATGCTTTAGACGACACTCATCCAGCTACCTTCTGCACCCAGATATATTCGAGCTGTCTTGAGCATATAAGAAAGTCCTGTGAAAAAGCTGGATGAACACACGAGTCGGAAGGGTTGACATTGAAGTAAGACTGCTTCTTCAACGTCAAATGTATGATTAATTTGTCATTAGAGTTCAAGCAAGGGCCAGTCTCAGTTTGTTGCGTACACAGACAGATCACACGAGCCAAGGGACATCTGTGCAATTCAGGCTGTAGATATCTGAAAAACGCATGTGTTAAGATGGGAAAAGTCCACATTTTTGTGAAGAAAGAAGCTGGACCTAACCTTGTTATCTGCTGCTCAATGTAATGATTAATGATACTTCGCTTACACGGGGTAAATTGCCTTCCCGATAACTGGTGGACAACCGGAAAGACAACTCGTCAAGAGCACCCAGCTATCGCCGAAGCTACCGTTAACAACAGAAGACAGAACCGGCAACTGTAAAAGCCCCGAGTAAAATTTCGCTAAGGCATGTACAGGTCAAGCGGATCAGTATTTTATGACATTTAGTGACAAGTTACTTTTCTACAATTTTATAGTCATAAGAAACAATGTAATATATCGGAAACATGTGACAGACAAGCAGCAGACGTCATTTTTTATGCTCGTAGACCATTGCGAATTTCTATAACTAAACGCTTAACCTGCAATGACCGGACATATATTAAGCCCACAATGCAATACTTCGTTGAAATGTTTGCGAACTGCCTCGTTAAATATCATGTATTTGTGACTTTTTAAAAGTTAGTTTTCTTTGATATAAAACTAGCCTTTTTATTTACATGACAGCAAATGCACACTTCATCAATTTATTAAAGTGCTGACGAACTGCTCCGTAAAACTAAATATTCTGTTTGTGAATTTACCCTAGCTTTCTTTAATGTAAAACAAATGTGAAGTTTTTATTTATTTAAATAACCGCAGAGGATCAACACTTCCATCAAATATGTTTTTCAGAGCAGATGGGTAGGTATTTCCTCAAAATTACTATACTGAGATGTAGTAAAATTATGTATTAATAGCTTAAATATTATTAACATAACGCTATTGATTCCTTTAAAGAAAACCCTTACCTATTTTGTAGATAATCATAACAAATCACAAGACTAGTGCAACTCTGAAAAACAAAGACATATTAATTTTGTGATTGAATATTTCGAGTTTATTTTTCCATCCTCCCTGTGAAATTATTGACATATTTTTTAACATATCACTGCTATGCGCCAACGATTGCTGAAACTAAACTAGACTACAAACCATTAGTTCCAATAAAGAGTTTAACGTAATACACATGTGGTGTAATTGCCAAAAACGATAACCGTACTTTGACTCAATATTGTATCCTTCAGTATAAGGCGATCCTGCGGAAGGAATAATAAATGCTGGCATACTGAGTCAAAATGAATTATTATTTTGGGAGATTATCCTGATGATGGCATAATAAATCGCAAAATATTGAGTAAATATGAAAATATCGTTTTTCGGAACTATAGTGTATTATGTTAAACCAGATTTTTCTGTCAAAAACAAGGTCATTTTTGCGTATTTTCTCTTCCGTGTTCTGTTATTCCGCTTTGGAACTAGCAACATATATTCTTGGACATGTCTCTGGTTTATGTAAACGATAACAAAACAAAGCTAAACAACAAACCGTTAATCCATTGAAGAGATTTACATAATACACACGTGGTGTAATTCCAGAACACGATAACGTCATTTTGACTCAATTTTTCATGCTTTATTATTTCATTTCATTTCATTTATTTCACCAGAAAAAACAGCATTGTGAAAAAATAAAGTTGTTAACATATAACTAATGATACATGATATTGAGAACAGAATAATATTTTCTGGCGGGATCAGAAGCCACAGAGGGCTTATTTTATCACATTAAATTGAGCGAAGTAAATATAGTTCATATGTGTAAATTGGATAAATCTCAATTACAATGTATTGTGATGTAAGTGAATAAATGAATAAGGCTTATATAACAATTTATTTATATATAAAGGGAAGCCTCAACCGGCCCGAAATACACAAAGGAGATGGTCTTTAACAAGAGATTTAAACAAGGGCAGTGAAGTGAAGTGACAATCATGTGGCTGGCATAACAAATGCTGAAATATGGAGTCAAAATGAATGATCGTTTTAAAAATGATGTTGATTACGGCATTTAATGCTGAAATTTTGAGTCATAATGATATCATCGTTCTTGATTTTTTGGAATGTTGATACTTGCGTATTAACAGTATTTTCGTTATTTTGGGATTACACTTTCTTAATTTTAACAGATTCTAGTTTAGAACATTTTGCAGTTTGAAACCCGTCCTGGAATCGAACCCACGACCCCCAAAGGAAGTCGGGTGACTGAGTGATCTAGGTGGCCAGCATATACTGCTGGTGATTCTAACTCAGAGGGTCGAGGCTTCGATTCCCGGACGGATTTAAACCTGCAACATTGTCTGAAATAGAATCTGTTCAAACTAATAGTGTTATCCCTAAATAACGAAAATACTGTTGATCTTCACTTTATAAAAGACACTAAAAATTTTCCTTTACTTGTGTATTATGTTAAATCAGACTTTTCTCACAAGACAAGTGGATTTTAGTTTTTGTCACTTGTGTACTGTTATTCTGTTTTTGCAAGGTGAAGGCTAGACGCCTGTATAGTATTGGATGTTAAGTTTTTTGTGAACATGGACCCCAGGATGTCCTCGTCTGTATAGATCTAATTAGCTTTGAACATTGTAAACTTGTTGATGACCTGAGTATTTGAAACAAATATTTGAAGACACGACTCTACTTGGACTGTCGAATCACTACGGCTCAAGGTCGGGTCATCTAGGCCTACTACGTAAGGATGAGTCGATGTTGTTGTACACCAAAGTTATTTGGTTTTCATTAGAAGTAATTTAAGCCATCCCTGCACCGAATTAGAATGGACCTCAGCACACGAAGAGATGACACTAAATGTACACAGAGATTCAGCCAGTAAAATGTCGAATGATATACACACACATAGTTTCTGCTTTACTTTGTTTGTGAGCTCTGACTTCAAGCCTAAATAACAAGTTTTGATATGCGGGTAGTCCGAGAAGTCCAGATGACATAAGGTTCGAATTATGAAGAAAGTAGCCAGTCTACGTTAAAACCCTCTCCTTGTTAAGTGCTAGAAGATCTAAAGATCTTAAAATTAGTTTCCTTAAAGCGATACAACTTTCTGCAATAAAAAGCATATAGGTAAAACGGGCACGATTTCTTGTGTTGAATTATAGTATCTAATTTTCTAATCGAGCAATATCCATTTTATAATTGGATCTTAAACAATGGGTAATGCACAAACTACAGTGAAATTTATCCACGCGGCAATGTCTAGGTACTTTTAGAACTAAACAAATATTGACAAATCAAATATCTTTCTTTTCGAAATACATGTAGGTGCCTACGTCACGAGACCTATAGAGTCAACTGTCTATACCTCTGACAGTTCACACATGTTATTAATCCGTAACACACACGAGTGTTAGTTGCGTGAGGTCACGGATAGGATTGGCCACGCCCAAACTATCGGCTGCCAGTGGTCGCAGGTAGGTATATATCTGTAACCCTGAAGTTATTTTTATAAAATAAAGAAACAACAAGTCGATGCCATATTTAACGGTAACCTTTCAAGGGATATAGTGGTTATTATAGCCGAGAGCATCGCTTTAAGGATAGATTTATTTATTGACTTAAGATAGAAATTGTTTGTGGACTCGTCTCTCCAAATGTCATATGAAGTACCTGGCTTAAGATTTCCACAAAACATTGTTGTGATTATGATGCGATTTGTTTTTGGTTAATCTAATTTATTCTACAAAGATAAGGTGACGCCAACTATGTAGGTGTTTGTTGCCGTTGCGAATACAATTCATTGATTCATTAAATGGTGTTTAACGCCGTAATTGCACCCACAAGACGGCGTGTCAGTTCAATGGAAGAAAGTATCCACCCTGGACGCCACTGGCAACAAACACAGATTAGACGGAAGAAATTCAGGACAACCAATACACAATATAAAGACATCACAAACATATCGGCTCCATACATGCCC
>JAVFBX010189169.1:0-13584 GCA_034783855.1 Mopalia kennerleyi | reverse complement strand
TTTGCCTTAGATCTCAATGTAGCGACAAACAAAACCCGGGGAGCATTTTTGAGATCTGATTTTAATTAGATTGGCTTACCACTAAACCACGGTTTCCATGCGGAGATGTTTCCTGAAATTGTTTCTTCTTCCTTACTTAAATTGAAACAATATAAGAATCGCTTTCCGTGTGTATTTTAACTTCTAGATTTATTAACTAGCCTACATGATGACAAAACGATGTAGGCCTACATTGAACTTATCCATATGGAAAATATTTATTAGTTTTAGCTTGAATGGCCAATTAAAACAATATAAGAAGCGATTTCCGTATATATTTCAACTTCTCGGTTTATTAACTACATGATAACAAAACGATGTATGTTGAATCCATATGAAATATATTTCTTATTATTAGCTTGAAAACCCAACTCCTTAATATATAATGTCTTTCTAAAGAGCTAAATATTGGACGACAGCTATAGACTATTAAATAAATATTATTCTTTACCTTGTCATTGGGCTGTTAACTTTAGGTATACGATTGATAGGTTTCCTCGACATGATTGGGGGCAGATTATTCCCTGTGCCCCAGCTTGGTGGGCTGGTGATAAAAGGGCTGCCCCGGGAAGGTAACATCTGCCTCAACGTGGACCATTCCTCGCAACGGGTACTCTGGTGTGAGATAAACACCCTACCATCTTCCCGTTTCACACTCGCCAGAGGGACCTCCCCCACCGTCATCCAGTGACGTTCTGATGCCGGTAAGCCGCCTGGCGTCATTGACAAAAGTTTATGGCGAGGCACCGGCGCCATGGTTCTTAAATCCGTGGGTATGTATCGTTTTTTAACCCACACTGTGTCTTCTCGATCGTTGGTCGGGGCTTCGTTAATTTCAGCTTCATGTCCCTGGGTCAATTTCTGATAAGCCATCCTATAAGCGCCGACATGGCCAACATGGGATCCCGCCATTTTGACGCTACACAACCCGTTGCTAAGAATAAGTTATATTCGTACAACGTCACAATCACTTTCCTCTCCCGGCTACACTACGTCTTTCTCATGCAGGTTTTTCTCTAGGTTCTAGTTGACGGAGTACATTAATTGGATCTGTAAAGTTGAGCAAAGGTTAGAGCATGTCTCTAGTATTTACAGATTAAACGTGTTGCTACAAGCCATACGAAGACTCAGTCAACATAAAGAAACAACCCGTACGATTACCTCAAATATATAAGCGCTTTATGTTGTTAATAGTAACATGGCTACAATACAAGCTTTGGGATTACCATGTGCAAACTAGAATACCCGTTGCATTGGGTAGTTAATGCAGTTTTTTAAGTTGTAATATTGGCCTGTCATATTAAATTATACAGTTTAATATGCAAAAACATGCAATTTAATTGTTATTTATTGATTTTAATTTTTTTTTTTTTTTTTTTACTTTGATGTTAGGCCAATTACTGTCTGCTTGTCTACATGTACAAATAAAGTCAATAAATTTAATTTTCCACAGAAAGTTAATCTGCAAAATATACCATTTAACTTTTTGTAACATTGAAGATATTAAAGAATTTTTTAGAAGGTTTTTATAATTAGGTTGTGCTCGGTTTATTCTGACAGTACTTAAAGGTATCTTGTGACTTCATGACTTCGTCTTAAATTGTGTCCTAATTTAGTAATTTTCAATAGACATCGATTTTGAACTTCAGATCTTGAACCAAAGGTTGGGTTATCAGGGCGCATAAGCTTATTTAGCTGTAAAAATAACCTATCTTTCAGGATGACATGCGTTGACGCTTGCCACGCCCACTTTCCTGTCGAACTGCGTGACCTATGACCCAGCTAAGCCAACCAGCCTCGTTTTCGCCTTGAAACACAACCAGCTGTGCAGTGTCATTCCATAGGTGAACAATCGAAGTCCATTTCCTCGTCAGTTTTTGTGCGAGGAAAGCGATTTTTACGTAGATGGAGGACTCAAATAGTAGCCAACCATCGAAATGTCCCTGTGGCTTCTGGGGGTAAGAATTTTGTGTTAAAATTGAGTAATTGTAGACACAAAAAGACGAGTTTCGGTCAAGTAGGAAAGGTCGCTGTGTTGTTGTGGTTTCACGATGAAATGCCTTTTTCTAATTTTGCAGTCACGCTCATACAAGTTTACCCTATTTATATGGTTTCTTTTCTTATTCCCTATGAAAGCCTGTTGTTGTATGCGAATATATTTATCGCGATGTGGGGTTTTGCTACGTCTGTAGTCTTGAAATTTTATTTTGGGGGCATGGCAACCAGTAAATTCTGTCTCTAAAATTTCTGTAGCCAGTGTAGGCCTACTGTATTTTAAAAATAATCTGATTATAATGAAACTTAGACAAAAGAATCTACCTGAGATTTTCTGCTCTGTCGACCTTTTTATCATATTGTCATTACTCTTGTTGAAAAGGGTGAGAAGCTAACCATGTTAAAAAAATAATATGTTTACTTAGCGTTTGATGAAAACATCCTCGGAAGGTACATAAAATACAATGGTAAAATCGACTAAATTTAATAAATACATGATAGTATAAACCTACCACGGTTTCCACATGTACATTCATTCATCAGAGTTAAGAGTTAATCTGCTTGCATTCTTACAAAGTATGTATGACAACTATCAGTAATCTGTCTCTCCGAGTTATAGGATGTGTAATGTTGCACATCAATGTCTAAGCTTATATAAAAAACTTCTTTCAACTGCATACTGCCACTTTACTAATAAAAAAGACTACAGATGTAATTCTTAACAGATCTAAAAGGATCAGTCCATGGCGCAAAAACGGTTTATATTAACCCTTGATTGTGCGTCGACAGGACTATGTAGTGCAATTGGTAGCGAGGCCCACCTTAACCAAACCAACAGAAGAGATGATGCCACCTAGAATGAATACAGGACAAAACGGCCCCAAACCAAAACGGCCTCAACCGATATCGGTCAAAACGGTCTTACTTAGTGTAAAATAAAATAAAATGCAACAGATATAATTATTATCACTTGGGTGGTAATGTGCTATTGTTGCGTAAGTTAAGTGACCAGATCAATTAATTAATACAAAGAAAGAATCGAACTATAATATTTATTTAGTGTTTAATTCCTTCATTACTTTAGTGATAATGTTGCTAACCTTGCTTATGGAGAGACAAGAGTAAATAACCCTAACAACATGTATACGGTAGAATTTAAACAGTGAAGAGTTGGTCGCAAAAATGACATCAAAAACATATTTGTTACCAGTTGCCACCGTAGTCTACGGTGGCAACTGGTAACAAATATGTTTTTGATGTCATTTTTGCTACTAGTGATAATAATTGTTGCATATACAATAGATGGGACCGTTTTGACTGGAAAGTGAGGCCTCTTTTGACCGATATCGGTTGGGGCCGTTTTGGTTTGGGGCCGTTTTGACTGGATCCCCCTAGAATTTATCTGCTACATGATTGGTTATTGCTGACGCTATGAATGACAATTCTGGTTACAATTCGGTCTTTTCCAGAAACACTAGGCAGACAGTTGGTTTGTTTAACGTGGACCTCCCTTCCAATTCGGTTATAATACAGTTACTCAATCCTGACGGTCCACAACTGAGGAGTTCTATTCAATTGGCCTTTTTATTTGCACCAACATAGCCTATAACAGGTGTAAATAACCCCATAGCTGTACTCATAGTATTAGCCAGAAATCAAGAAGAGGACCGTATCTCAAATCATCATTTTTACAAAAACAGGATGTCTCATTTTACTGTTTCCCTATTTTTCCTGTGTTAAATTTGACCAAAACAGGGTGTCTCAATTGGCTTCTTGGGTGTCTCAAAGACACCGAGACACCCCTCTGGCTAACACTATGGCTGGACTATATGATTAAAACCAGTATTGCATCATTAAGCTTATGCACTGAGTATTCACCATTCGTAGCTGTATCTGTTTACACCACAGCAACATGGAAACAGATTCACATATGATATTAACGTTGTGCTTGAACTGATGTGGTGTGGTTTGTGCCACAATAGGCTGAAAGGATGCACTCAGAAGAAAATAGATACGGTCATGTCTTTAGGGATATTTGGATGGCAGCTGTATCTTAGGCCTCTGGAAAACTGCTTTGAATCCAGATCTAAACTAAAAATGGCGGAGGATTGGGAGCTTCCTGTTGCTCAGGGGCCACTTTCACAAAACGTCGTACGACAAATAAATATCGTAGGATAAAATGACGTCAGGTTAAACTATAGCGTAAAAATATCGTACGAGATTTACTTGTCGTATGACGTTTTGTAAAAGTGGCCCCTGGTTCTCTCAGGGCTAAGGGGCAACATAAAGCTGATATATATATTTGGCTTGCCTGGAAAATCATGCGACTGTGAGTCACGTGAAATTCTACGCCTGGTGAGAAATTTTTTTTAAAAAACGGGAGAAATTTTACATTTTTTCCAGTGGTGATATTTGGGATGTCTTTGTATTTGTCCTGCATTGCCTTTGTTTTTTGCAAGTGGCCTCGATGGTGGTTTCCTTCACCCATTGGGCTGGCACACAGTCATGTGAGTGAAATGAGGCAATAAACCCCAGTCAAACAAACAAATTAAACTAGAAATGGCAAATAGGAGGGTTTGAAATTTAAACGTAAGCCCTATTCGAGCCATCTATGATATTACACCCCTGTACATATATGGTAGTCTACCACAGATACTTGTATTGATATGGAATATCCCCTACAGTAAACTTTAGATGACCTTGTGAAAATAAAACACTGTGGGACTGACTGTGCTAATACACAATGTGCAGTCACTATTACCCATGCATTGAAGCATTGTATTAACACATGTACATGTATTACACTTTTAATACAAAGAGAAATTTAATAAATAATGACTAATAATTTATTTGACTCTACAATGGATTTCCATTATGACATAACCATATTGTTAACAGTCCAATAGATGATCTCATATCTCAGTGGCCCACGGCCTTTGCTTAGTGGTTAGTGAGTGCGCTTACAAAAGCCTACTTCGATGTGCCGTTCACAGGATCGAGTCCCTCTGTCGACCCTCAGATGTATGAGTGAGTCACACAATGTGGCTTCGGCAATCGCGGGGGTGGTTTTTATGAGGTTTCCTCCTGGTTTTCCACCATACTAGGGCAAGGAACAGTGTGAAATGGACAATCTGTCGTCATATACATGTAAGTGAAATAATATCTAGTGATCTTTTCAGTTTTCAGCATGAGTAAGCTTATTGTTTTGACATTAAAGAGCAAATAGAATTTGACCAGACCAACCACATTTTCAAATCTATTTGGCCTGGTGGCAATCACCTCAAAAAGTTAACCTACGACTACAATAAGCTTATACATCATATATAGGTATAGCGATGGGTTTAAATTACATCATGTTTGACATTACCATATGCCAATAGTCTGATAGATGACCTGATACAACCATGGGTTCTGTGATAAACCATAAATGTAAAAATATCAGAAGTCTAAAATATTACCTCCGATTCCCATGGATTTCTGTTATGACAAAGACAATTAACAGCCTGTGTGGCAACCTCATTCATGTATAGCCATGGAATCCTATTATTACCTGTCAGTTTGACGACCTCACAGACTTCTAACGCGGGCGGTTGGAGGGAGCTTCATGTTGCCCTGGTGCTCTCAGAGCTAAAGGGAAACAGGAAGCTGATCTGTTTGTGGTGTCTGCATTGCATCCTGTCATTGTCCTGTATTTGTCCCGTCTTGTCCCTGTTTGTTGCCAATGGTGTCGAGGGTAGTTTCCTTCACCCATTGGGCTGGCAACTCAGATGGGACAGATATTGTTCACTGAAAGCCTATTTCTTTCCACCTTGAATGATTTGTCGGGCAAAATAATAAAAACATTTAATTGGACTGTCAGAACACTTTCTTTCAGTTTGAGAAGGTTTTATTTTAATTTTAATAGATAATGCTGAATTAGATGTCTTTTCTGTTACTTCTAGCTCGAAAGTGTGTTGATGTTAAAATGGAACAGATCACAGACACTGTACAGAAAGGGGAGGGAACTGAGGGGATTTTATCCTATCTGCTTGCCCAGGATTCGATGTCTATCAAAGAGGTGTATGCTAACATTACTGAGATAATGATGGCGGCAGTTGACACGGTCAGTGATGTGATAAGAAATATTTTTTTCAATTTATACCAATGTGGCTCTGACAATTGCGGAGGTGGTTTTTACAAGGTTTTCACAAGGTTTTTACTCGGTTTTCCACCATAAGTTAAATACCTGTGAGTATGACGTTAAACCCAAATCAAACAAAAAAACAATCAAAGCTCACACAAAGCTTTATTTAACTCTATGTACCGCCAGGATAGGGCCTGTAAATCAAAGCATGTGATATGCGATATTTCCATCACTCCATTTATGGGTATCCACTCAATTATTTCTATTTCTAACATAAATGAAAAGTTTAAAAGATGACAATTATCCCTTCCAGTCATACAGCTGCACCCAACAGCAACATAAAACACTGCTCTAAAAATATTTCCAATAAATGAGGAGAGAAAAATAGTTTATAGGTATATATTCAAAACATAGTGAGTTTGAACAGCTACCCTGAAGTTCAGTTTGTTTGTTTGTTTGATTGGGGTTTAACGTCCTACTCAAGGGTATTTCACTTATATGATGACGGATTGTCCACTTTACAATGTTTCTTGACTAATTATTGTGGAAAAGCGTGAAGAAACCTCTTAAAAAACACCCCCGCGATTGCAGGAGCCACATCATGTGACTCACTCATATATATGTACCTGACGATCAGGTGACTTACATACGCTAGTGTTTTCTCAAACCAATATGGTACTAAGCACCATTGCCCTTGCTAAATGAAGGTTAGTAAGAAAAGATGTTTTGACCGGGATTGTGAGCACAGTTTTTCAAAATAAGTACCATGTGTCACATTAAGTCATGGATTTCCCACAACTGAATGAGAATTCACACCATCGTTATCATTAAGTCATGGATTTCTCACAATTGAGTGAGAATTCACACCATCGTTATCATTAAGTCAGCACGTCGTCATATAAGTGAAATGCCCTTGAGTACGACATTGAACCCCAAACAAACAATCTTGCGACCGAGTGAGAATTCACACCATATGTTATCTTTAAGTCGTGGATTCCACATGGTTGAGTGTCAGAATTCACATTGTTCATTATCACATTTGTTTTTCAGACATCCAACACAGTCTTGTGGTTTCTCTATGAGATCGCCAAACATCCAGAAATTCAAGAGAAACTTTTTCGTGAGATACATGAAGTATTGCCTGCCGGGAAAATTCCCTCATACCGAGACATCCACAATCTACCCTATTTAAGGGCTGCAGTGAAAGAAATTCTCAGGTTTGGTTCAGTGAAAAAGTGTTTCTAAGTCCTTAGTTTACCTTTTTTTATCACATCGGCATATTATGCATTAAGGATAATGTTTTCATCCGTCCATCCATCCATATATAGGGCGTGAACAGGATAAACACAGTACCACTTAAAGGGAAAGACAACTGTTTTCAACCTAAAATTATTATTTTTATTGCATATTTTCAATGACAACCTCCTGTATTGCTCTTGCAATCGAGTAAGCATAGCCGTTAATAAGTTAATTTAACAGGCAGGACTGACATCATTATTCTAAAATACAGGATTGTCTAATTTTGGAAACACTTTGGTGTTTTAAGAAAATTAAGTTTAGGTCGTACAACAGTTGTCTTTCCCTTTAACACAGGTTTGTCAAATTTGGTTAAACACATTGGTTTTGCACTATACTGCATTCCTATTTAAAATGGGTTCATTCCAATCAAATTAAAATGGGTTCATTCCAGTCAAATTAAAATGGGTTCATTCCAATCAAATTAAAATGGGTTCATTCCAATCAAATTAAAATGGGTTCATTCCAATCAAATTAAAATGGGTTATTCCAATCAAATTTCGTGTTTCAATGGCAACATAATGATACATAATAATAATAACGTGAACACGTTTAAAACCAACCGGTTAATGTAGGGTTTTCAAACACAATATTGGTCTTGCACTGAACTACATTTCTATTTAAAATGGGGCCATTCCAATCAAATTTCTGTTTCCCATGGCAACATAAAGATACAAAATAATAGTATACCAGACGACATAAGCTTTTAAAACAACATAGCTTAACCCAGAGTTTTCAAATTTTGGAAACACATTTGTCCGACAATAAATTACATTCCTATTTAAAATGGCCCGCGGCCGTGGCGTAGTGGTTAGTGAGCGCGCTTTCTAACGCCTACTTCGATTCACCGTTCACAGGATCGAGTCGACCCTCAGGTATATATATGAGTGAGTCACAAGATGTGCCTCCGGCAATCCCAGGGGTGGTTTTTAAGAGGTTTCCTCACGGTTTTCCACCATACTAGGGCAAGGAACAGTGTGAAGTGGATAATTTGTTGACATATAAGTGAAATACCCTTGCGTACGACGTTAAACCCCAATCAAACAAACAAACAATATTTAAAATGGGGTCATTGCAATCAACATCTGAACACAGTCAAAAACAATAACGTTTAACGAAGGGATTTCAAATTTTAGAAACACATTGGTCTTACATCAAACTACATGTATATTCCTATTTTAAATGAGGTCTTTCCAATCAAATTTCGGATTAGATAGCAGTGAGCTTTAACTATTTCCATAATCAAAGCGGAGTTGCAGTGAATATAGTGACTGTTTTAGCCTGTTTCTCCTGAACTCCAACATTGATAGAGCACTTCCTATGGGATTAAGGGAGTCACACTGACCTCTTGTTATCTTCATATACACTTTTGTCTTTTTCGTTATAAACTCTATAAATATGCTTTTAATACCTTGAAACAGTTAAATGCAATGTACTTTTTATTCATTCTTATACCATTATCATTCATTACACCATGATCACTTAGTTAAAAACAAAACATACAGAGGGCACTGCTGTCATATTTGAATGTGCCAGGATATAGGAAGCCATTGTACATGCATATACACAGGAAAATTGTCAAGGTGTAAATCTTCAAACCAGATATATATATGTTATTATTTATAATATATTTATTATGCCTTTATTATATCGTTTAACAGACTTTATCCAACTGCGAGCTCTCTATCAAGACTTACAGACGAAGACATGGAATTTGAGGGTTATTTCTTACCCAAAAAGGTGAGTTTAGCTTCAGAACCCATCAACTATCATGTGTAATTCAGAACCCATCAACTATCATGTGTAATTCAGAACCCATTAACTATCATGTAATTCAGAAGCCATTAACTATCACGTGTAATTCAGAACCCATTAACTATCATGTAATTCAGAACCCATTAACTATCATGTGTAATTCAGAACCCATCAACTATCATGTGTAATTCAGAAGCCATTAACTATGTAATGTTATTCAGAAGCCATTAACTATTTAGTGTTATAATGAATCCATTAACTTTTAAGTGTTATTCAGAAGCCATTAACTATCACGTGTAATTCAGAAGCCATTAACTATCATGTGTAATTCAGAAGCCATTAACTATCATGTAATTCAGAACCCGTCAACTATCATGTGTAATTCAGAACCCATTAACTATCATGTGTAATTCAGAAGCCATTGACTATCATGTGTAATTCAGAAGCCATTAACTATCATGTAATTCAGAACCCATTAACTATCATGTAATTCAGAACCCATTAACTATCATGTGTAATTCAGAACCCATTAACTATGTAATGTTATTCAGAACCCATTAACTATTTAGTGTTATAATGAACCCATGAGCTTTTAAGTGTAATTCAGAAGCCATTAACTATTTAGTGTTATACAGAACCCATTAACTTTTAAGTGTTATTCAGAAGCCATTAACTATTTAGTGTTATAATGAACCCATTATCTTTTAAGTCAAATTCAGAAGCCATTAACTATTTAGTGTTATACAGAACCCATTAACTTTTAAGTGTAATTCAGAAGCCATTAACTATCATGTGTAATTCAGAAACCATTAACTATTTAATGTAATTCAGAACCCATTAACTTTTTAGTGTTATAATGAACCCATTAGATTTTAAGTGTTATTCAGAAGCCATTAACTATTTAGTGTTATTATGAACCCATTAGCCTTTAAGTGTAATTCAGAATTCCATTAACTATCATTTGTAATTCAGAAGCCATTAACTTTTTAGTGTTATACAGAACCCATTAGCCTTTTGGTGTAATTCAGAACCTATTAGCTCTTAAGTGTAATTCAGAAGTCATTAACTATTTAGTGTTATACAGACCCCATTAGCTTTTAAGTGTAATTCTGAAGCCATATTATTTAGTGTTATACAGACGCCATTAACTATTTAGTGTTATACAGAACCCATTAGCTTTTAAGTGTTATCCGGAACCCATTAACTATTTAGTGTTATACAGCCGCCATTAACTATTTAGTGTTATACAGAACTCATTAGCCTTTAAGTGTAATTTAGAATTCCATTAACTATCATTTGTAATTCAGAAACCATTAACTGTTTAGTGTCATACAGAACCCATAAGCTTTTAAGTGTAATTCAGAAGCCATTAACTCTCATGTGTAATTCAGAACCCATTAACTATTTAGTGTTGTACAGAACCCATTGACTACCATGTGTCATTCAGAAGCCATTAACTATTTAGTGTTATACAGAACCCATTAACTATCATGTGTAATTCAAAACCCAATAACTATTTAGTGTTATACAGAGCCCATAAGCTTTTAAGTGTAATTCAGAAGCTATTAACTATTGAGTGTTTTAATGAACCCATTAGCTTTTAAGTGTAATTCTGAAGCCATTAACTATTTAGTGTTTTTCAGAACCCATTAACTATCATGTGTTATTCAGAAACCATTAGTTTTGAAATGTAATTCAGAATCTCTCTTTGGGTAAGAGTGACAACTTTTTAAAATATATAAAAGCCTTGTCAGTTTTTAAATGAGATTCTGTAGTTGACAATCCTTGCTCTGCATATCAGCAAATTGAGTTGTTGAATTATATTTGTGGACATGTCATGTGGTGATACTCAAGACTGGGAAAAGACAAAGGCAAAACTTGCTCGTTGGTGGTTAGAAGCTTTATTAGTTACTCCACAACTGGGTCATTCCAGGCAGAGAATGGCTGGGGAAGAGATACAGAAATGACTGGAGGGCATTTCAAGTGGCGTGTAAATGCATAAGAAAACAATTATCAAGGAAACGTTGAACATTACCCAGTATTAACCATAGCTAAATACATATTTACCTGGGGAAGAGATACAGAAATGACTGGAGGGCATTTCAAGTGGCGTGTAAATGCGCCTCACATCCCAGAAATATGCCTTAAATACCTAAGCTATTAATGACATTCATACGTCACGCCCACAAAATCTCTTCCACACTGCATAGTAACAGAGTTTTGTAAAGAGTCCTATTGAAAATATAAAGAAAACAGTTAGCATTGAAGGATTATGTTTGAAGATGTCGTGATGCATGAAGCATGAAAGATTATGATTGGTGATACATCAAGGACGATGAATAGCATGAATGAGCAATAAACAGTTATTAACAAGAAAAATAGTAACTGTTGTGACACAAGTACAACACTTTGGGCGCTGATAATGGAACATTTCCCATTGGTTTCTTGTGGTTTCTCATTACTTAATCATTGTTCTTTTATTGTTCTTTTATTAATTGACTGAAATAAACCAAAATGGATACATTAAGAATGAGGTAACACGATATTAAAATGATACCGAACATTATTTCTCCGTTAAATCATTCATATTTAAATGTTACTCAAACTGGACATAATATTTCAACCATACATGCACTTTAATAATTCTCGGTCCGCATTAAACACCAATCGGCTCATCGAAGATATCGATTAAAAATGTGAAAGCTATCCACTAAAATTATTTGTATATAGAGCATATATCATACCGTATTGGTTGACCATCATAAACTTCTTTGTCACAGGTGAAACGGGCGTTATTAAAGCGACGGTGTACAAATGACTGCCAAGTGACCAGCTCGACATCTCTGGTGAAACAAACTTTATAACCTCTTACCGCTAAAGAGCTACACGTTTATTTCCCTTACATTGTAAGGGAAAAACCAAGGGGGTAAACCAAGCAAATGCGCTGTTTGGCCGCTACAATTACAGTTGGAAGCAATTCGTTGTCTAAAAGACATTTTATGAACTAGAGTTATAGCATTCCGGTTTTTAGAAAGTCGCCAGAGGAAAGCCTATAGCACTGTCATTATCCATTATTTCTTGGATTATATCGACTGAAATCACAAATAATTTTGCACTGAACAATGTTGTTAGCACAAAGCAAAATAATAAGCAACAGAATTAAATAAAGAACGCAAACTTTCCCGATTGCCATTCAGAAGGATTGACATTGATGAGCAGCTGAATACAAAAGAAGATAACATATACTCTGCCAAAAAAGAAACGCATAGGTGAAATGTCACAAGAAAGTGTTGAATTTTTTAAAAAATATCGTTTCTTGTGTACAATGGCCATGGATGATTATGTTTCTCAATGCTTCTGGAATGAGACAACATGGCAAACTACACTGAAAAAAAATTAACACACGTAAAAAGCGCCCGGACAATATTTTCAACAAACACAAACCTCGTTTGTTTGAAGTTTGCCGCGGGACCAACATTGCACACTGGTGGAATGCCTCAAAATTTGTCTTTGGTTAGACAAAGTAAAAACATTTCTGAATCTAGCTTGACATGGCGCTTAAAAGAGAGCAGATCGACATTGTATACTCTATTTAAAGCAAGGAAAAATGAAGAGGGATTTTGGGAACTGGATTTGTGAATTCCACGACTTACATTCTGCCTCCTTTGCTACTTGGCTAGTTCAGTGACATACATATATACATCAATTAATAATTAAAGAAAATAAAGAAGAAAAAAACACACATAGACAATTGACTTTAAATGTATTTTCTTATTAGAATTGATGGTTTTGTGTTTGTTGAAAATATTGTCCGGGCGGATAAAACTCTGTTGCCACTTCTAAACGTCATCTCGTGCAAAGCATTATGCGCAAACAATCCGTCATTGTACTGACGGAAAACGAAATCATGAAGAAGCCGGGGTAGTACCGATAAGTTAACTGAGCTAAGTCGGCATCGGTCTTAAACCATCGACTCGAAACTGTGGCACCGATGACGCGCACAAAAAGGTAGCTTAAATATGCGAATAAGTATCTTATAGACTTGTAGGCCTATTATGCAGTCAATAGAGATATGGCGTATATAGCCGTGCGAAATCTTCAGAAATAAGGCCTGCCACTGAAGAACAAATAATATTGAATCTGTATAACCTCGCAAAAACACTCTCTGTCCTTTTTGTTGAATATTCATCGACGTGTTCACCTACACCAAACATGTCACAAGTTCACCCGTGCAACTAAAATTCATCTTCCTTTGCAAGAGTCAGTAGGCCTATATGTGTAAGACGAGACTTACACAAGACTATCCCTTGCTGTAATTCGAAGGGAAAACGTGCCACAAAATTTCATTGGACTATGGTAGAAACACGTAGGCTAAT
>JAVFBX010189158.1:0-13585 GCA_034783855.1 Mopalia kennerleyi | reverse complement strand
TGTCTCCGTCGTCATATAAGTGAAATACCCTTGAGTACGACGTTAAACACCAATCAAACAAACAAACAAACAAATTATTCCTGCCAAATGCTTTATGTTACTTACCCTTGCTATAGTCTTCTATATGGATGTTTGAATTTGGTGACTTGGAAATAAGTTTTAAAAATCAAATAATTAAAAAAATATATCATGAGTTCTGCCCTGTTTTTCTAGCGATTAAATTGCTTATCTGCGTTAATGTTTATCAGGTATATGATGGACGCCCTTCCACTAATAGACTGGTCCCAAGAACCAGTCCGGCCAGCTCTCAATCTCATTCTACGAAGACTGGATAGACTTTTCGGGAAGATCTCCAAGAAACATAACTTACGGGTAGGTTCATCTAGCTTTCCATCAACCTCTGTCTTCATTATAGTCAACATTTTTGTAATGAAGTTGAATATCGGATAATCAGTTGTGTCTCTGGTTCTGTCAGATCTGGTAGAAGCCCCTGATAACACAGGCCTGTTCTGTTGGGGAGAACGGACTGAACATAGTTTTTTCATGGTTATGTGAACTTACTTTTGGAGGACACAATTCCCAAATTGTTTTCAGTGTTCCATGGCCTGTGCTGTTGGGGAGAACAGACTTTACAGGGTCTTCCCATGGTTATGCAAACTTATTGTAGGACAGATTTATAGATTTCCCGAATTGTTTGCTGTGTTTCAGGGTTGTTCATCACTCATTGCTCTGACTCTAGCTGTCATATGAGTGGGACAACTTTGACCACACAATAAATCAACTTCTGAAAGACTTCACTAGCATTTGGCCACATGTTTCAACATTCTCTTAAAAAATTTTTTTTTTTTTTGTTGGAGCATAGGGGTAAGACAAAGCCAATCTGTTTGTAGTGTTTTTGTTTAGTGATTATCAAGTCTTGTTTTGTTTGTTGCGGTCTATCCGTCATGTATATAGATATAACGTGAATTTTTAGTTCCGGGTTAGGGTTAATACTAAACCTAACCCTAAAACTAACCCTTATACTAACTCTAAAGCCCAACACAAAACTAACCCTAAACTAAACCTAAAACTAACCCTAAGATTGAAATTCACGTCATATCTTACATGACGGACTGACCCAAATGGGGCAGTTTTCAACCACTATGATTCGACACAAGGAACTCTCGTCACCTCCGTGCATTAAACGGCGACACTGTCGCTTTACAAGTCTTGTTTCGTGCATTATTTTAATGAAGAAGCATTGCAATGTTAGAGTACATGTACAAATTGAGTAATCCGACAACATTTCTTCATATTTACACTAGACAGGATAGGCCTACATCCGTCTCTTATTGTTACTATTGTTTCGTTAGTTGCATTTGTTTTGCATTCGTCGTATGCAGCCAAGTTCATATCTAAATTTAGCTATTTTCACAAAAAGTTTATGCGGATGTGTAGGTGGGAGTACCATCTTAAATATACCATTGCATCATTGTATGGTAATTTTGATTAGTCAGAAACTGGGACAATCCGTGCATCTATGAATCAACTACACAAATAGCACAGTTTCAATTAATCACTAGGATTTTACTCCAGGGAACTTTCACCGCCTCCGTGCACTTAACTGCGGGCATGTCACTTAATCCAACGGAGGATTTGCTGCATTTTAATACTGACAGTTGATACCGCTTCCTACTTCCTGTCCCCTCCTACGCCTACGCCCCCCTCCCCCCCCTCTCTACCCTCCACCCCCAGACCCATTTCAGCATAACAACATGATTTGATATTTTTCTGTATACGGCAGTGACAATTATAGGCCTATCGTTTGATTATTCTTTTATATTTCTAAAATAAATAATAAACACGCACAGGGATGCCGGATCTTTCAAGTTTGCTCTTGTATAAATTAAAGACCATTCATTAAATCGTCAAAGTGTTTTAACTTAACAATATTCTTAAGTTTCCTGATATAAATCGCCTGCCAGGTGGTTAATCTTTGGAAATATGCATACAATGGCACACAACTAAATTTAATTTCAATTCCACAACTGTTTTAAAGCTTAATATATGGCTATTCTTTTGTTTTATTTTGTCAATTCATTCGCACTTTTGTGTTGATACCGGATTCAACTAAGCGCCTCGTGTTTGGAATTAGTTGACCCAGTTGAAATGTCAGAAAAAAACTCGCAATTAATACATTATAAAACTTGGGTGCGTGTGATGGCGTTAACTGCTCTGTACTTAAATTTAATTTAATTTATCTTTATGAAGCAGAATTGCAATTAAAGTGAACATACAAATTAAGAATTTTTTGCAATCGTTGTTTGTTGCGAAATTCAAATCTACATTTACCTGTTATTGTGGAATCCATAGGTGGGCCGGGCATCATTTAATTGTTATTTTGAGTAGCCGTGAAGTGGGTCACGAAATCGAGTTCACCTGTCGACCAGCAGGTATTTGAGTGAGTCACATGATGTGATGGCTCCGGCAATCGCGGGAGTGGCTTTTGCGAGGTTTCCTCCCGGTTTGCCACCGTAATCAGAAAAGGAACAGTCCAGGGGACAACCCGTCGTCATTCAAGTGAAATACCCTTGAGTACGACGTTTAAACCCGAATCAACCAAACAAACCATCAGAAACTGGGTCATCCCGTGCGTGCTAGAGTCCCTCGGCGTCAAGAAGTCGGATGGTGCAGACACAGATATGGGAGATTAAATGCCTCAACATCCGGAGGCAATTCCAAACTCATTTCCCGTCCATTCGACTGTTAAAAATTTATTCAAATTTGAATTTTATTTGAATTTCAATTGACTGACTATATGAAACCATTTGTATTAATGTAGCTAACATCTGACAAAAAAAAACCTCTGGTGTTGTGTTGTGGCATTTGCAGAACTGACGTATCTCAGAGACAAACGGCGTCAATTGGTTGGTATGTAACGACCAATCACTGTGCTGCTCCCGACAACTTATGACTCTTCTCCTTCTCAATGTTATCTGCCGTTTCATTGGTCAGTTCAGAAGGGTGAGGGTCTTTGGCGAGGTTCCACAGACCTACGTTTTGGAACGTGATGTATACTGTCTCAATAGGCATGTCGTCTATTGATGCGACTGGATAATAGCATTGAGCTCCTTTTGGTCTGATTTAAAACAGATTTTCATATTTATCAGATCGTTTTTTGCGTCGAAAGTTGAGAATGACCAAATACAGATGCTATGGAGTTAGCATAGATAAGAATTAAGATAAGTTATATCTGTATCAGTCAAAGCAGACATTGCTCCCCTATCTCCAAACGGAGGAAACACGACGCAGAAAACTGCATTTACACTTTAGAGAGTAACAATCAAACATAATCACCCGTTTTTATTCTGAGGAATCAGCAGGGGTTTTTTTCTGTACGGCTCTGTGTACAAATGACGGAGAGATGACAACGAATCTAAAATATTAACTATAAAATGTCAAAAGACAATTAAATTAAAATAAAATAAATATAGAAACGCACTTGTAAATGTTGTAAAAGACATACATGTATATATTGTAAATAAATTAGATTTCTATTTTAAGTTCTAATAATAGACTATTGTTCTTATATGACATTTAATTTATGTATTGTAATTTTTAGTACTTTATTCTTATATCAGTTTTTTTACTTTTAATTAAATATGGTAATGAAAAGGGTATTTAAAACAAACTATTTGAAAAGAAATGAAAAACAAATAAATTATGTGACTGACGGGGAGCCATATCCATCACGGGAAGTCGCCCTTATAAATGCCCACAATTTCAACAACGACATTTACGCTTCATGACCAGGGTATAGCTTTCAGTATAATGTTACCACATTTTATTACAATGCACCTTTTCCCAGTAGGCATATATATTTGAATTTGCCGTTGAACTGTTTTGACCTTCACGTCGGAGGCTGCTTTGTGACTTGTAACTTCATACCACACTGTCACATTGATACTCGCGGCTATTGTCGCATTACTTGTAACTTCTTTAAAGTAGCGCCTCATGGATTGGATGGTTTGACCATATATTATATGTATTGCATAACAGCAGTGTTCATTCAGTGGCACATCCTTCAGGTTTTGTGTTGTTTTCGTCACAAAGTAAAAAACTAATTCACTTTGGAACGGATTTGTGTGTAGGTAAGTTTAATTAAGTCTTCTTTAACTTTTAAAATTAAGTTTTCAGTTGCTCGGATATAAAATTATCAACCTTACCTTACCTTCTCAATAGAACTGCTTATCTTGCATGTATTAATATTATTTATCATTATATATATGTTGTTTTAGTATTTTGTTTTTTGTTGTTTTTTTGTTGTTGTTTTTTTATTATTACTATTATTTTTAATACGACTTGTCCAGTTGGAATAGCATTTTCTTTTTTGTCAGGATATGAATTATTTTATTTACCAAGAAGCGTGTAATCCTAGACAAGTCATGCTATGGACTACTTTCGCATTTACAAGAAATGTGATCATCCCGTCTGTAGTTTGTTTATGTAACAATCACATGCCATCTCTTTCTGTTTACAAAAAGTTACATGTGGAGAAAGAGATTAGTCCTGAGATGACTGAGAATTATTATGCATATTAAAGCCAAATGGCGTCATTCTCAGTCATGAATTCGGTATGTGTATAATTTGGTTCTCACGAGCCTATTTGCAGCTTCACTGTCCTTGAAATCGCATGCATTTCCAAAATACAACCGCCACAGTATTCAATTTCGTATACGCTTTTGTTTGCATCGTCTTTTATGGTAATCCAAACAAATTCTATCAAGAAATCGGGCTAAAAACACATAAGTGTGACAAACTCTACCAGACTACGGCAATTTTTCACCGCCTCAATTTGAAAGTAGATTCGCCCGACATTTCGTTACGTCACTGTCGGATTACCGTAAAAGACGATGCAAACGACAGTGTGTACGCCATTGATTGTTGTGGTAATTGTATTTTGGAAATGTATGTGATTTCAAGGACAATGGAGTTTCCAATTTGCTCGTGAGTACCAAATTATACATACATACTTCATAACTGAGAACGCCATTAGGCTGTAAAATATAGGCATATGAATAATCAGTCATCCTAGGACTGCTCAAAGTTATATGCACGTATACCGAAAAAATCGAAGAATATAACGACATGACCAAGTGATTCAGTCGCCAATGTTTCTCCTGGAGTGTTTGAGCTGCGAAAACGGCTCGTTTGTATCGATTTTGGTCGCTTTTGCCGCAGTACTTGTTTTATGAATGGATTCAATTTTACTGATTCAGTATTAAATATAGAAAAACACAAAACATACATTAATAAATTATATTGATGTATAATACAGGTATTCATCGCTGGCAGACGCCACACACCTGTTTTATTTTTACTTCCATGAACCAGTTAGCATTAAAGCCTAAATATGTGTATAAAAAATGTATGTAACGGTCCCGGGTTCGAACTCCGGTGGAGGCAATAAATAGCTATATAATTATACTAGACTGAAACCATGAATCGATTGAGTATGGTTGAATTATAAACGAATTAAAGAATGAATGAATGAATGGATGAATGAATGAATGAATGAATGAATGAATGAATGAATGAATGAATGAATGAATGAATGAATGAATGAATGAATGAATTATAAATAAGTGAATAACCAAACAGAGAAAGAAATAATAAATAATTGTAGCCTTTTCATTATTTTGCACTTCTGTATAGTTTACCATATTTTCTTTATTTGTTTGCAGCTACCACTGATTCTGACAATGTTCACAGCCTTCAAGAAGAAGACTTGCGAGATCTTTTGGATTATATGGTTTTAGAAGAAATTACTACGCGCGAAACACAGGAAGAAATCCTTGCTCATAATACGTTTCGAAAGAAAGTTCAACGCCTACAAAATATAATGGTGGAAGCCGGAGAACAGACGCGGATGAATTTGGTGAAAGTAATGCGGTCAAATTACCACGCAGCCCTTCCTGCGATTTCCTCGAGTATTGAAAGTAGTTCTCCCACAAAAAACTCGAAATTGGCCGATAATTGGAAAATGGTTGGTAGACAGGGTTCGAAAAGGGTTTCCTGGGAAACGGAATCATCAAATAGTTCCAATTCAATCAACAACAACGAATACGACATTGAAACTGCTGACAGCAGAAATGAAATACCACTTTACCCGAAAGTGTTTGTCATCAAAGTTGATGATGAGAAAAATAAAGGTTATGTAAATCCATATTTTGAAAACGACGATGGTGAATTGGATTTGCCAAAATCTCCGATATTAAAATTCGGTCATAAAGGAAGACAAGACGGCGAGCTTCAGGATGCTACATCGATTATTGCTCTAGACAATTCTGAAATCATTGTAACAGACCAGGTAAAAAGCAAATTGCAGAGTTTTGATAGCTTCGGAGCTCCTGTGAAAACTATGAGAGTGCTAAAGAAATACCAACCCTGGAACTGTGTTCTTTCGCCACACGGCTGGCTTGCCGTGACCTTCAGGAGCTCTAAAGCTTTTTGCATTTTGGACAAAAATTGTGAAGAAATTGCTTCAATAGGAAATGAAATTTACAAAAACCCCTCTGGTTTGGCTGTGGATCAGAAGGGACGGTACATTGTGACTGATTCGACCTTAAATAGTGTGTTTGTGCACACATACGATCCCGAACTTGTCAGTTTTGTAACACATAGCTTGAACTCTGATGTAACATTCCGTGAACCACGATACGTGACTGTTTCAAATTCAGGAGATATTATTGTTTCAGACACCGGAAATCATTGCGTTAAAATATTCTCCCCAGACGGCGAGCTGCTGACTGAGTTTGGTTGTTATGGAAAAAAGCCAGGTAACTTCCGTTTTCCTTATGGGGTCTGCGTTGATCTCCAAGGTAACGTCCTCGTGGCTGATCACTATAACAACCGTGTATCAGTGTTCGATCAAGATGGCGGCTTCATTAAAAATCTTATCACTGAAAACGATGGATTGAAACGTCCTCAAGGCCTACATATATCTGTAGATCAGAAACTTTTTATAACTCACGGGAGAATGAAAGCAAGTGAAATCCTTGTGTTTGATTTAACGGACACGAATTCAGACACACACGAAACCACATACCTATAAATCATTAGACAGGCGAAACAATTCTCGTAAATTATATAAATTACATCAACTGCTGTTGACGAAATGAAGTACTAGGATACCAAGTCGCTTTATGGTCATCTTGGTACATACATAACAGATTGTAACTGTTAACAGGAATGCATATTCAACGAAACGTGTTCTATCGATGGAATAAAGAATACCAAGCCACTCTATGGTGCAGTATTCTTGGTTGATGCACAATATATTCAAACTGTCAACAGAAATTCATATTCGGAGCTAAGATTTCTGTGAAAGCCAAGATACTTAATGCGCAACGGTACATCTTGCAGTGAACTATAATGCTTATTAGGAGTGGATTTTCTTAAAAATTTATGTCGTGTGAAGATTTTTGAAATATATGTTGTGAAAGACAATAACTAAAATCGGTGTAGTAACTGCTATTCCTGCTTGGAGAGACGGAGATATTTGGGAGATGTGTGTAGCATTACAACTGCCAACATCCAAATATAACATGACATTCAATTTTTATTTTATTTCATTCACTTTGCTGCCAATGCCATCGAAATTCGTAAAGGTCATTTTTGTGAAATCGATGGTACCGGTATTTTACTGTCCATTTCAGTATGAAACCACGGTTTTACAAATGCATTTTTTTATTATTTAGATTTCGGTGCGCAACGTCGCCAACCATGGTCGTATGTTGTATTTATGGCTAATTTGATGTGTAATCCTATAGTAAAAATTGTTAGGGTGTATCGACATTGTATCATATACCAAGACGATTGGCGAAAACTAAAATGTTCATAAATTATGTGATGCTGATATATTGCAGAGCACATGAAGGTCCAAACTTGGTCCGGGGGAATTATAAATCCAGTGGCCTGTATTAACTAGAATTGAACTATTTTATGAAATTATACCTTCTTGGATCACTAGGTAAAAGACAAACATTTTGTTCCGCATTCCGAGACGACGTAAGTAAATATTATTTAATTATGTAATTAGAAAGGTTTTAAGCAAATGTCCTACCGTGAAAAGATATTGAACGTTGCAATATTGTCAATTAGAATTCTGCACTTCAATTTTGATTTTTTTCGATTTTTTTTTTATTATTTTATTTTTATTTATTTATTATTATACTGTTTTTTCTTTGGAAGGGGGCGGGCAACATTTTATTGCACATTTTTTTTTTTCGTACGTACCTCTCTCATTCCGTGTACTTTGCTTTTGGTGGGAGGACAGGCACACGACCAAAGACGTGGACGCTCTTTTGCCATATTATAACTTGACATCCTTAGTACATGAACATCCTCAAATGGGTGTTTCCCACAAGTTTACCTCCTTTTGACACGTTTTAAGCTAAGAGTATGGGTCGGTATTTTCCAGCTAAAAGGCGTACCACATACAAATTGCCCCGTGTGCCTGCGGTGGCACGGAGGGGGATCAACAAAAGTGGAAACAACTTGAAAAATATATATCAGTATTATTGATTACTTGTGTACCATCGGTTTTTCATGGTCAACGTTCATATACCAATCTGACTCATTCATTTAGATAAACGTTAACACCATTAAGTTGTCCGGTATTTTTTCTTAGTTTCAAAATGGCACAATCTCTTATCTTTGACCGCAGATCTTATCAGACGTCAGTAAGGTTAACAAATTATCCTGGGTTAGAAAAACTTTTTTTGTGACATATGTCTGAGATTCTTGTAGGTAATTCGTTACAACAATTTGCTCCTGAGATATTAATTGTATTCAATATTTGCACTGGTGATATAGTATTTATTGGGAATTTATTTTATACGAAATCGAAAGTTTGAGTGAAGAATAATTTTGTTAAGACAATATTTCTATTTGGTATTATTCGATGCATAATTCTATGCATAAATACGTTTATCTGAAATCATTTGTAAATTATCTTAATCGAGTTATATGATACGAAAAAAGCCTGGTTGTTAAGGTGATACATATCCTGATTGTGTATATAGACATGTTTCTGTCACACGCGATTATTTACAGCCTGGAATTGTATGGATGGTTGTAAATGCCACATTATCTGAGTCTGTGAAATATGAGCAATTCTTCGAGGCGTACTCGTATTCAACGCTATCAACCTAAGTAATTGTCACGTCACATGATATGGCATGCGCAATCCACCATAGTATTCAGTTATGTGTGTCCAGTATAGTATGTCCCGGAAATAACGTGACAGTATTCATTTAATATTGTCCAGATCATTTAATATACTATTTGTCAAATACTGCTTCGTGGATCATCTGATTTGAATCCAGATGACAACATGGAATAAGTCAAACAACTCCACTGTTACATACAAACTACTGGACGCTTTGTTATCTATATCTAATATCTTCAACTGTGTGTTAAATTCAATTTATTACATACATGTACCATTAAATTAATTGTTTATGTTGGCAATTATACCGTTACCATTTCTTGTATTTAAGTTATTGTATATTTGATTTTGTCTATATCATGTTTTATTACATAGGAGAAAACCGTTGTAGTGATTGGCTTTGGTCAATCCTATAGTTAAATACATATCGGTAATTAAATTAAATTAAATTTATTAAATTAAAATAAATTTTGAATTAAAAACATAAATCCACATACACGGAACACGGTGTTTCTAAACTTGGTGTTGATGGTAAAATTCTCCGTATTAATTTAACATTCTCCCCTCACAGAAAATAATATACTGTTTTGAATGTTCCGGTTCGATATTATCATAAAACAAGAACTCGAGATTTAATCTAGAAATATTGAGTCCATTTGTCGGTTTTAGTGTATCAACATTCCTACGCCAATGAGATAAAAATAATTATAAATATATTAATTCATAACATAATAGATGACATAATTCTTCGCAGCGAAGTTTGTAAATGACGATATTAATTACCCCCATGCCGTATGGACGCAATGACTCACGAAAAACGTCAATGTCTTAGTTGCTCCTGATATTGGTGCCACAGACACGTGAATTTACCTAGTCAACATCCGTTCTCGGGAGCCTACCAGTCGCCGGCTTTATAGCATTTACTTTATAGGAAAGGATAAGGTAATGGCGACTGATACGGTTCCGAGAACGGATGTTTACTAAGTAGATGCAAATATATGTGCTTGGGAACCTAACCCATGAACTGCTAAGTAAGTTGTTATTTTATTTATGGTGGCTCCAATTGCAAAAATGATACACGCCCTGTATTTGCTTAGGGTAGGATGGTATCAGAACATCAAAACATCGTCATGGAGCTACTGCTACCAAATGACATGACCTAATTGATTTTCTTGGCGTACATCATTCTTTCGAATGGAAACGCCACTAAAACTAAACTATGTATGTATGTAATTGATTTTCTGTGCCATGACTCCCTCTCACTCCAAGAAAAACATCGCCTTTTGTCAGCGGAAAAAATCTAAAGAATTTGTATGTATAAATATCCGCTGAACAGTAAGCGTAAGTAGAATGTGAGTTTATCTAGAACATAAGATGATTCATCGATTTTAATTATTCTACATCCGTGTGTCATTGTGATTGCTTTTTAGAAATGTATATGGTTAAAATAGGCTATATTCTGTGATACACATATATTGCGTATTATTGCATGTTATTCGTAACAACAGTTTGTTGCAGCGGTATTAATTGTATTCAACATTCACTCCGCTGAAATTGTATTTAATACGGTTTAATTTTAAATGAGATTAAAATGTGTGTACGCGAATATGACTGTTTGATATAATTCGATTCGAATTTATCAATACTATGCATCAATAAATTAATCTAAAAGTATTTGGTCCGTGTTTTTGTCGAATAAAATGAAAAGTGCTTGTTAATTTGTCGTTCAGGTGTTAACTTGATGGTTCCCTTGGTTTCGATTTCCGGGTGCTTCAAAGGATGCCTTATACTTGGTTTACTTTGTAAAGGAGGAACGACAATTTACTACCAGAGCGAACCAATCCATCAACTCAAAGTTTTGGAGACTGAAGTTTTATATATTACGCCTAAACTTTAGCTCTGAAGTACTTGTGAGCCATCTTGTATATTGTAAGAAACAACGGTTCCTCAGAAAAGAGGGGGTTTATATATGGAACCATTACAACAACAACAGTTCTTTGATACAGGAAGACAAAAAAGTAATACTTGGAAGAGTTGATGTGAGAGTTACGTACAGAATCTTAGAGAGCTCCACCAGGTCCATGTCTGTATAACCTTAAAGGACTTCATTAGAGCCATTTCGTTCAAAGAGTGTAGCAAATGATAGCTCTCGTGTATCTCGTTGGCCGGAAGTGAAACAGCTTTGTGGACCACTGGCTGGTATTCTAGAGACAGTTATGTTGCTGTTGTTGTTGTTCTACTGTTTCCCCCGAAAAAGTAGACTGTGAAGATAATCAAACAATTAACATAGAAAGATTTCCAATTTAACAGAAGTAGTACATTATATTCTTAAACTAAAGCTGAAGGTAACTGTGGACTCTGTAAAGAACACTAACTGTGGTTACCATGCAGTTGGTGTTGGGGAAAATGCACATCAAATTACCGACGACCGTATAACGTCCGAGGTGATGTCTGCAAAACGTTAGTGCAGGTCGGATTTGTCTTATACAACATTAATTCTTTCTCTTTAGCGATCAGACACACTGTGGTTCATATCGCAATTTGCCAACAACCTGTCAATCAAAATGTCATAGTATCACTGTATTGTCAGATTGTGAATCGCACATCATCAGTATTGATAGATCGACTATGCGATACCACAAAGAGATAACAAAACAATAAGCTACATGGTCGAATGAAGAATTTTAAAAAGGAAGAAAAACATAGGCTAGCTTGTACCAACTTGTCACGCAATACAGCTAGGACGGTTTTGTTTGGTGATCTTTTAGGGTTTAAGTGAAAGGTTGTGAGTAAGCTTCCTGCTGCCCTGGTGTTCTCGGGGCATAATGGGCAACATGAATCCGATCTGTTTATGATGTCTTCGCATGACGTCCGTATTACGGGATTAACCTGTATTTGTTCTGTCTTGTCTTTGTTCCTAGCCAGTGGTGTCGACGGTCTTTTGCTGCACCCGTTGGGCTGGCACGCCGTCGTGTGAGCAAAATGCATATCAGCACGGCGCTAAACCCCAATCAACCAACCAAACAAACAAACAATAAGGGTGTTATTATTTCACTTATAGGCTGGCGTGCCAAGACAAAGGGTCAGTCAAGGAAATCAGCCGTCACAGTCAGGAAACATTGCGAAATAGACATTGACTTTAAGGTATACGCGGGCCGCCTTGTTTTGAACTTCTTTCCTTTGTTGATCGTGGCAAATGTCGTCCAAAATATTGGCGGAAATTACTGCGCCATGGCCTGGTCTGGCGTACGAGAATTATCTTAGTCTCGTGCACTATATAAACTCTCGCGAGAATACTACTGAGTTAGGGTACAATGAAGATTCACTACACACAGACAACAAAAAAACAGTGTTATAATTCTTTTTTTTTAAATAATCACTCCCACACTGGGTGGCGACTAATAAAAAACAATAACCCCTCTCATGTTTAGATAAACTCCCAGGGACCAGTTTTCAAATAGATCGTAATCTCAAGTTGTTATGGGTAACCAAGACATAGGGTTATACTAACGTTGGATCCTTCGTCAAACTTAATTAATATCAAGCTCCAACTCTATACTATAAATAGCGCTGACGTCACCAATAAGCGAAGCGGAGACATGAATCATCCGCTTGTCTAGGAAAATGAAAGGTTTTATTTTACTATTGGCATGTCATTCTTTAGTATTATATAGAGAACAGGTCAATATTTATGTGGAAAATGGAAAAGATAAATGGTAAATTAAAGAATGTTTAAACGTGCATAATTATGATCCCCTGGTCGATAACAATAAACTAACATACTTTCCACCAAAAAATTTAAGGAGAAAGTAATTGATTACTGTTGTCAATAAAATATCGAAACCCTTTCACACCTATGAAGTACACTTAACTCTGCATGCTCGTTTTTTTTTCTTACAAAAATACTGTCGTTTCCATCAAGTCTCCATCAGCTAATTTAATTTTTTTTGTTCAAGTAATATTTATATTCCAATTTATATTTGTGAAACAAAGATCATCGTATTGCCATCTTCAATAGATAAATCCGAGACGAAACCTGACAAAAAACACCCATCGATATCCTCCTAAGGCCGACGGTAATGTTCTTTGTTAGCTCTACGAGCCATTCAATATGGTAGCTTCCTTTGGGCTATCTTGTGGGTCGGGCATTTGTCCACAGAGATGGACATTTCAATTTTCAACTGGTTAATGAATTACTGCACAATTGTATTACAATTGTTTAAAACAAACAAGTGTTTGTCCACAGGTGTGGACGAGGTGTCCTAAGAGGATATGGCGGAATGTATGTCCCTGTGCATGGGTCTAATACGACTCGGTCAAATTCCTTGATACAACTTAGGGAGAGCATGAGCCCACCATGAACCAGACATGAAC